>APFE030312443.1:85320-201507 GCA_000404065.3 Pinus taeda
TGAGTGAAAGGGAAAGACAACTGTCAGTTGTGACTATAGTTGTGCATGTGATTTGCACAATCAGTGGATTGAGATTTCCAATGAGGATTGCATAGTGTTACACAAGGGAAATACGAGTTTGGATCAGCCATTCAATAGCATTTTCATGCAGTATTGCACAGTGGAGGTAGGCAAGCAGCGGAGGAGATTTGAGCCAGTGATTGATTCAGATCTGAGCTAGTTTGTGTGTAATTGGTGGAGATAGTGCTGAGTACTTGTGAGGAGTATTGTACTATGTATTGTTATATGTTCTCAATCAATATAATATACAGATAGTTGGGGGTTTTCAGCTGCATGATTTACTCGTGATATATTGTGTTGATATGTGTGATTGATGCTTCAATGTGCACATGCGATTGTTTCTTAATTCCGCAAAATTGATGATCAACATAGAGGAGGTTATGTATTATGCATGATTCCACAAATAGTGTATAATCAGGATAATCTCTGTGAATAAGTGTCATATTATTCAAAATTTCTACACTGATGGTGTCCATGTCCAACCCATGCTAGGAAATTTCGTCTGGGCGCAGATTGCATTAAGAAGGTACACAAACATATAGACACATGCACTTTCAGCTGAAGTGCCAACATGTACGACTAGTTGAACGACCTTCCTTCAATTGCCAACTGATCCAACATAACCACCCAACTCTACTGAAAGGTTTTCGTGCTCTCTTGACCATACAAGCGGCATGAAAACATGATCAAGAGTTGGTAGGTCTTCCCGAGTGACTTTGTCTTGTAGGCCTAATTGGGTGTCAACTTGAACTTCGATGGATCTTTTCACCGACACTTCATGACGTCTCTAGCATTCACATTATTGTTGGGAGTAATGAAGACTGCATCCATGTAGTTCACCAATGTGGTAACTGATACATCTGATGGTAGTTTTCCATCCCAAAGGTGACAAGTTTTGTTCCATTGGTACTGCTCAATGTCATCATCTTAGGATCAGTATGTGATATAATCCAGTGAATGATTTCCACACATGGGAAGGAGGGGTACCTTCATGCAACCCTGTACAAACCTCACTTGTGGATGTTGTCATATACCTGTCGATCTTCCAGATCTTCCTTGAAGTTGCCTGCAAATATGTCCTTTATTTACTGCCATGTAATCTTCATGCCCTTCTCTATGAACAATTGTGTATTTGCATAGACTGAAAAGTTCATTGACACATGTTCAACTACATCTCTAGTGTTTCTCTCTACTGTATCCTTTGATCCAACTCTCTTGGAAGCCATGTTACCTTACTGCTGAGAATCTACTCAACAACTATTGTACTTGGTGATAGAGAGGACACTCATGGCATGCAAATGTCAGCTTAAAATAAAAAATAACTTCAAGGACCGATCATGCAACAAATTGGCCAACTGTTGGGCAAGATTTCACAATTCAGACTTTCAGAGGTGAGGGACTATCAGTTGGATCTGCACATTGCATAGTCCCAGTTGTCAGTGAGAGGTGATGATGACTAGAACTGCGCAATACAAAGTCTAGTTAGCTTGTTGATGAATGGAACTGTGTAATGTGTAGTTCAATCTGGCTTTGATGTTGGATGGGGCTACGCATTGCGCAATCCCAGTGGGCAGGACTCTAGGATTGTATCCTGGAAATGTGTAGAGCGTAGTTGGAGCCAGTCACTTGCAGCCTCTGTGCAATTCCTGGAGCCAAGGAAAAGAAAAAGAAGAGCCTTGAGGTCTAGAAATGTACAGTGCATGCGGGGAAGAGATAGATCCGAGCCAAGGAAACCCAGATATGCCCAAAGGTGAATTGAAAATGAGAATATCTGAATATGTAAGTGATGGTAGGTGCAAATTTGATTGAATAATGATGCATACAATCAAAACAAATGCAGGAATCAATCAAACAGAAGAACAATGAAGCTTATACTGAGAGTCGCCGCAACAACAACCGTTAGTGCAAAAACTCAGTTATGCATGTGACGCTTAGGAAAGGCAATGAAAAACTAAAAAAAGACACTTCTACAAGCTAAAACAAATCAAAATGCCAACATTCATTCAATAAAATGGACAAAACAACACTCACACAAGCCAAGGAAACAAAAGTGACATAAAAACTACAAAAGACAAGAAAATCAAGACTTACCTGGAAAAGATGTGTTGACTGTGCCAAATGTTCCTAGATGCCTCCAGAATGCCAGAGCTCCAAGATCAAATGTGCAAATGAGCTCTAGAGGTGTCCATTAAATAGATTTTATCCATTTAGGGTTTATGACATGAAGGCCAAAAATATAGGAAAAAGCGATGAGTGGTGGCAATTTCTAAAGTTAACTCAAGTGTAACTCCCAATGCTAATTATAGATCCCTATTTTTTAGGAATGCTTTTTTTCTTTTCTCTTTTTTCAAGAAGGGTTGTCATGCATGCATGGAGAAATTTCACAGTTCTGGGGGGGACCGAGCAAATTGCCGACATATGCATCAGGTAGCATCTGAGGTAATGCTTCTACGCAATTCCTGGGCTGAGTTGCTTTGGCTACCTCTCATGCTCTGCACAATTTCCCAACTGAAGACAAGTTTCTAGCTAGGTCTACGCATTTCTTGAGCCGAAGCTCACTATTAGGTTGAACTACGCATTTCCTGAGAGCAAGGCTAGTTTCCCTCTAGGACTGCACAGATTGCCAAGGTAGTACAAGAACCAAATTGTAACCAAGTCACAGGGAGGTCAACTTGTGGTTAGACAGCAAAATAAAGTAAGCAAACACAATTTGCAAAGTGAAAGATAAAATTCAAATGAAAGCACAAGTACTTGGGCAGTGCAAGACAAGCTGTTGAGATTTTAGTAGGGAGGCTCCAAAAAGAAGTGAAGGCAAGATTTTGGAGGGTGTTTGTAGCCACTACAACATAGCCACTCTTAAGGATGCAACATTAAAATGGCTAATGGGCTTAGGAGTACATTCTATAAAAACATGGGAAGAAATGAAAACCACATTCTTAGAAAAATACAAGGATTACTGTATGCCTTATAATCTTAAAAGATGAAGTCTTTAAAATGATGCAAAAAGAAGATAAAAATATTTAAGATTTTTTTGAAAGATTTTCTTATAATGTAAAAGGGATAAAATGCATAATCTAGATGAATAAATTTTAAAATCTCTCTTTCTAAAATCTATCAGAGATGAGTGGATAGACCTTCTCAATCTGATGGGTAAAGGAGATATTTCTCAATTATCATTTGGAGATATATGTGAGTTATGCATACAAATTTCAAGAAGAAAGGCAAGAAATGGGAAAAATCCAAGAGATCTTGTTATGTCTAGGATTAATAAATTTGCAGTTGGAACAGTAAGTAAGGTTGAAATAGGCAATTTGCTTGACAACTTTAAAACTGATATTTTGAGGAGTCTTAGTGAACAAATAAATACCCTTAAAGTAAAAATTAAGCACAACGCTGAAAATTTTGTATTATCTATCGTTTGTCCAAAATGTAGAAAGAAGCATGCCTTGAGAGAACACCCTCTTGACTTAAAAAGTGTAGAAATGTGTGTCATATGTGCAGAAAATCACGATCCAGAGGAATGTCCTTGAATATCGGGTCTTAAAGTTGTCTATCAAGAGGAAGTAATTCCAAATAAAGTAGAACCTCTTTGTTTTATTTCCAAGAGACCAAGGAAAAATAAACAATCGAATATGACCCAAGGTTTCAACACTCAAACATATGCACAACCATCACAGAGTGATTGGTCTGCACCTATGCGTTGGCAACCTTGGGCACAAGGATGGAAAAATCCTAATGGAAAGTACCCTCAATATCCTCAATATCCACAATCTTACTTAGTTTTTCCACCACAATATTCTGCTCAGCCTCTTCAACCCTCTCAACCACAAAATCCAAACCCACAATGTTCACTACCATTTCCACAAAAGCCAAATCAACTGCCTACTCAGCCACTTCCAAAGCCAAATAATAAAAAATCACAACCTGTTTACAACATGGAAGGATAGAATTTCCAAACTTACATGATAACTCCATTCGATCTAAACAATGTCCAACTTAGATCTAGTAGAGTATTGGAAAAGAAATCACCATCCATTGTTATCTAGGAGTCTGGAAAACATGACCTCTCTAAGAAAGAGACATCTTCTCATCAAAAGGAAAATTCTAAAAAACAAACCACCCCTATACATTCTCATGATATTCCAATAAAATCAACTCCCATTATAGAACAACCTTCAGTTTTTGTTCAAAACCCACCTTTTCCTGAAATATTGAAAATTGATAAAGGGGTAGAAAAAAATATTGTGTTGCTTGATTATGATATGATAGATGAATTGAAGAATATTTGTATAAAGATTCCTTTGTTACAAGCTATCAAAGAAATACCAATATTTGCAAAGACAATCAAGGAGTTAAGTATTAAAGAACCAGGAAGAAAAATGAAAGAAGTTAAAAGAATCTAGTTAGTTGGAAAAATTGCAAATATCATGATGGGAAAAACAAGAGTTCAAAACCATCTAGATCCAGGAAGTCCCATTATGAAAACACACATAAATGGTGTTGATATTCCCAAAACATAGACTGATTTAGGAGCATCTATCAACATCATGAGTAAACAAACTATGGATTAATTTAAACTTCCTAATCTTCAATATACACCTACACTATTTTTTTTTCTCGGTAAAAGCTATGCTATTTCTATTAACAGGTAAACGTAATAAAATTACAAGAGGGGGCAGCTGCAAGAGCCTGCACATCATATATGTTACAAAATTTCCCCACTACAGAAGAGCTAGGGATCTCATCAAAACTGACAACCAGATAAACAGAACAAACAACCAAATACATTGGCATTACAAAAGAGACTGAGAGAGAGAGTACTGAAACTAAGCATATGACTAGGACTAGTAACCCTGGACCAAGACATTAGCATACGCCGTGGCAAGAAAGTTCTCAAAACTGGGCCATGCTCCCGAAGTAGGCTCCCAAAAACTAAAAAGAGCAAACTCAGGAACCACCTGTTCAATTGTCCTCTTCCCCCTGTGTCTCCTCGGCTTGCCGACACGCGTCGTCGTGGCTGAGCCCGTCTTTTTCATTCAACATGTTGCCCTTCTAGGTTCTGTCGATGGTGCCAGCGTCAGGATCCAGAATCAGGTTGATGCAGTCACTCAGGGGAGGAATTAGGGAGGGCGAGTCGACCTGAATCACTGGTTCAGCATCCCTCTTGGCGGCCATGGCGATTTGAGCAGAGGAACGCTCACTGCTATTAGAAGAATTGGGATCAATGTGGGATATAGGAGGCACTTGGTTGATTTCCTCCGTCATTAGGATGGTTATCTGGGCTGATATCAGAGGGCGGTTCAGATTGCTTTGAAATTTAAAATGGGTGGATTGGAATGCACTGTTGGGTATCGGATGGTGAGTGGGGTTACTGGTAGGAGGATCCTCAGGGGAAGAAGTGAGGTTGATGGTGGTGAGCAGAGGAGTGGACTGAGGGCGAGCAGAGGGTCGTTTGCTGCTACCAGGTCTTTCCCCGGAGCGAGAACGCTTCCCAGGTCGCTTCATGGTGCAGACAATGACTGTGACTTTAAACAAAACAGTGCGGAAGCCAGAATTGTGCTTCAGAGCATTCGAGGACCCCGAACCGAAACGAGAAACAGAACAGAAGACAATGGAAACATGAAACCGAGAGACAGAGCCTGAATAACTGAAATGACAACGAATGGATCACTTACCCCAAGCCGTTGAAGGAATTCCGGAATGAAGAACGCAGGACGAGTGGAAGGGCTGCCAATTCGAGCCAGAACCAGCTCAAATTTCCCCTCTGAGGCGGGGCTCCCTCTCGGCCTCACCCACAAATCTCAGAACGAACTGAACAGAGTAATCCTCGACCAAATGCATAATGGAATAATCACTGAGTAGCTGCCTGTAAATAATGCTCCGCAGCCTGCGTTGGGCTTCATCCGCCATTAATGGCGCTGTCCTGCACCATCCCAAAGCCATAAAAACATTCTCCCTGCCTCCTTTCTGCGTCTGGGGCTCCACGCTGCAGAGCAGGTGGCGGCATCGTGCGACTTAACTGTGCATGAATGCCATTTAAAGCAATACAATCACCCGGATCCGGGATATACACCTACACTATTACAATTAGAAGATAGATCTATTATCAAACTTGATGGTGTGTTAGAAGATGTATTTGTATAATTAGATTTTTGGGAATATCTTGTTGAATTTAATGTCTTGACACCCAAGAATAATCTAGGAGGAAACCCATTTATTCTAGGAAGACCATGGTTAGCTACAACTAATGCTTTTATAAGTTGTAGATATGGTGATATGTTTATCTCTAATGGAAGTTCGATACATAAATTCACATTATATCTTCTTGAAAAAAAATATGATAGAAGTATAAAGTGAAGCGTGGATAGATGATGATAATGAAAACTTTGATATACGACCAATTTTGTCCATTTCACAAATAGATGAAGAAGATTAAATTTTGAATTTAATAGAAAATAATGAATCTTCCTCATATTGTGAACAAAATCACAATTTCAATAACAATGTACTATTGAATATCTATCATCTTGTCAAATGACTTTACATTCTATGGAGAAATTTGGCAATTCTTTAATAGAATTTTTTTCAGGGAAAACTTTGAATATTAATGATAATCTAGAAGAATTTTAAAAGAAAGAATTAATAAAGATGTTGCAACAACATTCCTCTACTTATGCATGGGAATACACTGATACGAAAGGAATTGATCCTAACACTTATATGCATCATATCTATATTGAAGAAAATTCCAGACCAATCCAACCACCGAGGAGAATGAATCCAAATCTAAGAGAAATTTTTAAAGAGGAATTACAAAAATTGTTAAATGTGAATTTCATTTATCCAATATTAGACAGCCAGTGGGTTTCACCATTGGTAATTGTTTCGAAAAAGAATGGAAAATGGAGAGCATGAATTGATTATAGGGAATTGAATAAAGCTACTTTAAAAGATCATTTTCCACTTGCTTTTATACATCAAGTTCTTGACACGTTGGCAGGGAAAAAGTACTTTTCATTCTTGGATGGTTTTAATGGATATGACCAAATCCAAGTAGCTCGAGAAGATCAAGATAAAACAACCTTTACCTATATATGGGGAACCTATGCATACTGAGTACTTCCTTTTGGGTTATGTAATGCACTTGCAACATTCCAAAGGGCAATGCTAGGTATTTTCTCTGATCTAATTCATGATTATGTGGAATTTTACATGGATGGTTTTACTGTCTATGGAAACTCTTTTGAAGAATCTCTTAAAAATTTGGAAAAATTTCTCATTAGGTGTAAAAAAAATTAAATCCCTCATTAAGCCATGAAAAATGTTTTATGATGTTCACTAAGGGAATTGTTTTAGGCCACCATATTTCAGGAGATGGAATCAAAGTAGATGCATCTAAGGTACAAGTCATTTCTAAATTATTAGTTCCTACATGTCAAAGGGATGTTAGAAGTTTTCCTGGTTTTAATGGCTATTATAGAAGATTTATAGAAAAATTTACAAAGATTGCCTCTCCATGTTTCAATTTGCTTACAAAATATTGTGAATTCATTTGGTATTATGACCGCAAAAAAGCTTTTGAAACATTGAAAGAAAATATTTCTGAAACACCCATTTAAGAGGACCAAATTAGAAACTACCTTTTCACATTTCTATTGATGCCTCAGATACAACTTTAGGAGTTGTACTAGGACAAAAATATTTTACTCCTTATGCCATTTACTACACAAAAAAATCTAATCCCTTTGGAGTTGAATTATACTGTAATAGAAACGAGTTTTTAGTTGTTGTGCATGCCATCAATAAATTCAGACATTATATCACTAGTTATTAAACCTTCATTCACATAGATCATTATGTAATTAGATATTTAATGAATAAATCAGTTACTAATGGAAAAATTACAAGATGGTTATTATTATTACAAAAAATCAATATTACTATTTTGGATAGACCTGGAAAACAAAACATAGTTGTTCATTTTCTATCTAGAATCCAAAATGATAATAATGATGTTCTTGTAGAAGATAATTTTCCTGATGAATATATTTTTGCAGTATCTATTAAATCTCCTTGGTTTGTAGATATTGCTAATTATTTGGCTACATGGAAGTTACCATCATAATTGTCTCCTTGAGAGAAAAGAAAGGTTATTCAAACTAGTGCATCTTATTCATGGATAAATGAAGAATTGTACAAGACAATACCTGACTTAATCATTCAAAGGTGTGTTAGAGAAGATGAAGTACTAGATATATGAAAAGCTTGTCATGATGAACCATGTGGAGGACACTTCGCTGATAAAATAACTCCTTATAAAGTCCTTCTCTTAGGATATTATTGGCCTTCTCTTTTTAAGTATGCCAAGGAATATGATAAGAGGTGTGATAGTTGTCAAAGAATGGGAAGCCATGTTCCTTCAAATGAAATATCTCTACAACCTTAGGAAATTATTGACCCTTTTGAGAATTGGGATTTAGATTTTTTTGGTCCAATCAATCCACTATTAAGAAAAAAATGTACATTCTTATTTGTACAGATTATGTTACAAGATGAGTAGAAGCTAAAGCACTTTCTTTTGCTACTGAAAATATTGTAGTTTCATTTCTTTTTTAGGATATTTTCACTTGTTTTGGTGTCCCAAGGGAAATTGTGACAGATCAAGGCACTCAATTTACATCCAAGTTGGTATAGAAGATAATGAAGGAGTACAAAATCAAACATAGGAAGTCAACTCCATATCATCGACAAGCAAATGAACAAGTTGAATCTACCAATAAAGTAATTGAAGCAATTCTTACCAAGACTGTGCATCTTCATAGAAGGGATTGGGTAGAAAAGCTTTCAAAAGATTTATGGGCATATTGTACCACATGGAGAAATACAACAAGACACATTCCTTATGAACTTGTTTATGGAAAGCAAGTCTTGTTTCATATTGAGTTCCAGATAAAGACTTTTAAAACAACAACCAAATTGGGTCTTGATCTATCAAAATCCCAAAGAAAAAGAGTGGAGCAATTGAATGAACTTGATGAGATACGAAAAGATGCTATTCATAGAACCAATATTTTCCAAAAAAAGATCCAAGTGACATGATACATTTATCAAAGAAAGGAAATTTCAGCTTGGTGATTGGGCATTGCTTTTTGATTCAAAATTTAAAGATTTTCAAGGAAAATTTCAAACTCATTGGCTTGGTCCTTATGAGATTGAAACTATCTTTGATAATGGAGTAGTCAAAATCAGAACCATTGATGAAGAAAAAGTAACCTTCCTTGTAAAATGGTCATAGATTATGAATATATCATAAACCATTTACAAGGGAAGAATTCATAAGAAATCTGCAAGATAATCTTGATTTGAAGTTGGTCAAAGAAGATTCTTCTTCCTTTCCAACTTAGCTTTCTACTTCTTTTTCAAAATAATAATAATGAATAATATATATATATATATATATATATAATATATATATATATATATATATATATATATATAATGAATAAAAAATACAATTGTATAAACATGAAAACCAACATTGTTGGCATGTTTATACATAAAAAGGTAGAACATTTGAATTATGAAATAAATGATGAGTAATTGTTGCTATTGCCATACTGAATAATGATTACCCTTAAATATTCTCACATGACTTCATTTTTAAGAAAAATATCTATGTATTTTCAACCAAGTCGGGAATGAACCTTGATATAATTCGAAATTCACACTCTCCTCTCCATTCATCATTCGACTTCATGTTGAGACACTTCCATTTCACTCAAGCATGTTTTATTGTTGAGGTCGTCCTCACCTAAACTTTGTTTCCCTGATTCAGCCCATACTCAAATTCCTTCCACTCCTTAACCCTATTGAAAGAGAAAATATGGGTTAAGCTTCTCTAACATGGGGGTCATTTTAAGATTAGAGTCGAATGGGGTTAAATTTCCTGAAGGGTACCCACAGGTCAAAAAATTGTTGCAACAGGCATGGTGGTTAGAATCATGGAGAAATTCGATGGGCAAGAGAAAGAGGTAACAAAGTCTTTCGCTAGGGCATACGATGGCATTGAAGCATAAATTGGGGACGTGAAGTTGGTCTTGAAAAATTCTTTCATAGCAGAAGCTACCAGACTACCAAGATTCAAAGACAGCTGGTTCAAGAACAGAAAAAATGAAGAGAAAGAATGGAAAATTTTCCTCAAGAATCCAGGTTTGGATATTTCTGTGTTTAAAAAGGGAATACTAGTCACAACTTTGAAGAATAAATGGAGGAATTTTCTATTGATCATTCAAAATTTATAACTTGTGAAGGGATATTCATAGCATGTTCTTTTATCATGCACGCTTAATGATGAATTTTCTAGACGGGAATGAAATTAACCTACCATATTTCTTACTTCATAGCTTAAGAAAGATGGTTGGTAATATTCAAAGAAAGGTAAAATATATAGATAATTCTCTATACCATCATGGCCTAATGTAAATCCTAATTGAGGCCCATTTGAGAAACATAGGAGATAATTAGGAATATTTCTTAATTAAAAATCATTTTAAGGAAGAAGAAGAAGAAGAGCCTAACAGTAAGACTAGGAAGAGTAGAAGAAAATTGTTCTTAAACCCTAAAGAAAGCTCACTAGCACAAGAAACACAACAAGAGCAGTACTCTGATGATGAAATTCCTCTTATAAACATGTTAGAAACTCTAAAGCAGAAGAATGTTAGAAGAGAGGTAGCTATCACTAAGGAAGAAAGTTCATCCAAAAAGAAAACAGAGTAGGGAAAGGTTAAAAATCAAACTCTTACTACTAAATCACCATCTAAACTATCATCTACCATAAGAAGAAGTGCAAGGCTCAATAAAACAATGCATGAACAACCTCGTCGGTCCCCATAATATTTCGATTTAGAGGAAGAAGAAATGGAACCTAGAGTTCCATCACCAACAGTTCCATCACAAATTCCATCACCAATCTCCAGTCCAGCTAGGAAAACACTTGAAATAGATCTTGTCTAGTAGGAAATTTATGATTATATAGAGTCTTTGGAAAGAAGAGCTACAGGTAAAGTTGTTGCATCATCCTCAAACCAAGAAAATGAAGGAATTTATTCTAATATTTCAAGAGAACTCCAAGTTGAATACACCTTTAAGCAAGAAATTTATGAATTAGAAATATTGAATAGATATTTGAAGCAGGAGAATGAAACAGTAAAAGCACAGAATTAAATCCAAAGAATCCAAAATGACAACATCCTGCTACATCTTGGTTTATGGTATAAGAAAAATAAGAAATTGATAGTTAAAAATGAATTTCTTAAGAGAAAGATTATGAGTCTGCAACACAGAATTTTGAAGAAGAAACCAAGGATGGAAATCACCACTAAGAAAGCAAGGAGGAATAACTTGGATGTCCTTGCTCAGGCATCTGAAGAGGCTTAGTAACAAAAAGGACTCACAAATTTTGAAATTTTCATGAGGACATGCAATGTCTTCCATGTGAGGGAATGTTGAACCCCAAAATTGCTTCTTTTTTACAACTCTTTTTCACTCCATTCCTCCCTTTTTTACCTTCATAACTCCAATTTGGGTATCATTTTATAAGGTTGATAACATAGCAGGTACATAATCATCTTCTATTTCATAAATATCATTTGTCTTTATTATTTAACTCAATATTTACCTGAGCTACTGAATTACAACGATTTTGTAACTGATGTATGTTTCTACAACTAAGTCCAAGATTTGATGGGTTGCGAAGCTTCAGCCGAAGCACAAGGCATATGGGGAGATGATAATTAGTTGGTACAAATAATTTTTCCTACTTTCATAGCCTTGATTGATAAAGAAGACACCCTAGCAGTGCAGTCAAAGCGAAAGTCAACCACAGTAGAAGGCCAACTAGGCGAGCAAGATGCAAATTTTTAGCCTCATGATTTGTTGTGTTGATAGCAAAATATGAGCAGATCATGATATATTATCTTTCAAAATTAATTATAGCTAATTTAAATTAAGCATAAGGTGTAATACTCTGAAACATTTAATGTAAGGAGTTTTATAAATATGCCTCTTGACATAACAAACACAGACTTGGATTTTATTTTGTATACACTATGTTTTAAATACAAACTCCGTTTTCATTCAATTTCTTTTGTTGTGCGATCTCGATGCATGATTAATCATTTGGTGAAGGAATTATAGTGATACCTGCTTCTTGTAGGATGGCCCCCTCGAGACAGTACTGTTTTCTTTTATTTGTAATTAGTATTTTATTTTGTGTTTTCTGTAGAATTTTGTTAGTTCATTTAATCACTCAAGCTTTGATTTTTGAATGTAAATTTCAGATTGTTTTGCAACAAGTTCATCTAATCATTTTATTGTTGAGTGAAGAAAGATCCCTTGTGCACATGAACAAAGTATAAGTTAACATAGATTAGAAGCATAGATTTACATTGCAGTGATATAAATAGGATTTTCATTTGCAGAGTTAATATTTTTTTTTGTTAAAGTGGATTTATTTATAGTGTGATTTTATTGCAAGTGTGATTCTCATTCAGGCAAGTGTAATTTTATTTATAAGCAAGAGTGATTTCATTTTAAAGCAAGTGTGTGTGTGTGTGTGTGTCATTTTATTTCAAGCAAAGTGTGAGTGTGATTTATTTTTAAGTGTGAAGAAGTATGAAGTTTATCTCAAGAAGAGTGTGATCTTTCTTTTAAGCAAGAGAAATAGAATTGATTCTATTTTTATGAGTGATTTATTTACTTACATGGTTGTAGAGAAACATGTTCATTTTGATATCTCAAATTAACTTAGGAATTGTGTGAGTGATAAAGACCCCTAGCACATAAAGTGCACATACATTTCATGAGTTTACTAGCCCTACTTGATAATTTATGTAAGTAACTTAACATCAATTAAATTACCAAACAACATCTTTAACATACTAGAGTGGAGAGTACGTCTAGGGACAATTATCATTAAACATTTATTTTTACCTTAGAAAAAACATTAATATATATATAATAATATATATATATATAATAATATATTAATATATATATATATATTATATATATTTTTTCTTTTATACATTTAAAATATTTATTAATATTTATTTATTGGTTTTTTACTTCCATAAAATTTGAGTCACGTGCCATGATATAAATTTAAGCAATTTATATATGTGAGCACTTATTAATTTCACTTTGGATAAATGTAACTTCACAAAAAGTATTTTAACTATGATACCAATTATACAAGAAATACTTTTGTGTTTTCTAACTCGCAGAAAAATGTTTTTAACTATAATATAAATTTATTTAATTTATATATCTGAAATGTTAAAATTTTTTTACTTTGATAAATTTTACCTCACACAACAAGTTTTAACTATGATAGAAATGTACTTAACTTTTTTTTTTTAGCATTTTGGCTTTGTAAGTATTCTAAATACATGCAACATTTTACATGTAATGTAATTAGAGTTGACTTGTGTTTAATCAATTTTAAGTTTTGGCAAATAATTTTATATGAATTTTTACATTACAAACAAAACCTAATCCAATATTTTGTGTAATGACCTGTGACAGATCAAAGCAAAACAAAATGGGGAATGGAGTGTTGGTAAGTTCTATAGTTGGGTGAGTTTGTTGTCCTAATGTGAAACCATATGGAATTTAGAGATTGTTGTCCTACTGTGAAACAAGACGGAATTTACAAACAAATAATTGCATTTCATTACTATTGATTGATTATATAGTTTAATTTTTGAAAAATAACTATATAATAATTGAAGTTTCCACACCAATACTTCTTATACTCTAATCTTTATGTTTTCTTAAATTTTGTCCATTCTTAATTTTCTTTTGTAATCAATAATATTATTATTTATATATTATATATATATATATATATAATTTAATTAAACCCACATATTCAATATTATATTTTATTTTTCATTAATTAATCAATATAATTTTTTTTTTTTAATAACTCCCTTCATTAATATAAATATATAACCAATATATTAACCTATGAAATATATTCAATCAATATATATTTATATTAATAACCCTTTTCATTAATATAATAAAATATATAAACAATAGGTTAACCTATAACATAGGGTCAAATAAATATATGTGTACTTTGATTGAAAAGCTATTCGGAGTATTCAATGCTCTTTATCCCAAACACCTATATTTCAAAGTTTACCCTCCCATTACCTACGTTATCAAATGGCCATGCATGTGGTCGAATAAATATAATATTACTTCTTTTGAACACAATTATATACATCATTGAAATGCAATTATGTTGGGAGAATATAACTTCGTTAAAGTTAAGGTGGTGTTTTGTAAGCTAGTAAAAAATGTTTCTATTAGTATATAAACAGTTTTATATGGATAGCAATAGTATTAAAATCGAAGAAGTTGGTTATCAAAATTGGAGTTTTAAAATTAACATTGATATGTATATTTTATGAGTAGAGCTAAAAGACCAGTGGATGATAATAAAACATCACGACAACATCAATGGCATGAAGAGATTGTGCCACAAGAAACAAAGTAACGACATTATCTTATACTAAATATAACAAAATTATAAAAAAAACATACTCTGTATTTGTTGTATGACAAAAAAACAACCAACACTTCTTCAATACATAGTTGACAAACTATGATGCCAACGTAAGTCACAAATACCCATAGTATGTATATAAAATGCATGTCATATACATGCCCATGAATTCTAAAATTTCATATTTAAGGAAACCTTCCCAAATCAAGGTTTAACTAGCGGAAATATAATATCTGATAAAAAGCCATTTTATTGAAGTTTAATTTCTTAAGCGGAAATATTTCATTTGACTTTCCAAAGTCTAAACTTTAATAACTCTTTAGCGGAACCTTATACGACCCTTCATAACCTTTAGTTAATTCTTATTACCCGCACATATTAACCATACCATGGTCTTTAAACTTTGGTTAGCTCAACTTAGACCATAATACATTAATCCCGCTTACTTTTATTATAACCCTTGTATAATCGAAATATTTCATATAATACTTAAACCTTACCTTTCTGTTGATTCACATGACTTTACACATTTCCTGACACTCAACCTTTAGCGCATTCAGCCTCCGTTGTCGATCTCATTCCTTAATCTGACGGTCATCATGTCACCCGATCATCAACTTACCCGGGCGATCTCCACAGTTTATCTCTCCTATCTTAATCCAACGGTGATCACGTAATCTCGCGCAGATTACATGCACGACCAATATTAGATCGAGAGCACGGAAAAGTGGTCTTCTCTTTCCTCCGTGTGCTATGTGTCAACCCATAAGGCTAATTGCGTAGAATTCAAAAATACCATTTACAGCCTTGAGCCCACGCGAGAAACTACTTACCACCTATAAGATCGTGCCACTATTCAGCTAACATGTGGCTTAATCTAATCCCTTCGCTTCTTGACTTCATTTTGCGCGATAAAATCTCCACCGTCCATCATACACAATCTCGTCCATTGATCTGACTGATCCAACGGCTCATGTTCCTTGCTGATTAATTCTTTCTATGTCATTGATATTCCATGCGCGACTTGACTATTCAATGACTTTGCTTCGTTCAATCAATCCATACATTGCATCGAAGACTTCATTGCTTCTTCCTTCCTTTACTTAGTCTTTATGTGATTTCTTAGTGTTTTGGTGTATTTACCCGACTCGCCTATATTATCCTTTGTGTGTTTATTCCTTCTAAATTATTCAATCACTTCAAATTGCTCTCCTCTGTGCATTGTCCTCTCTCTGTTCTTCTGTGGCTTAGGTTTTCTCAAGGGTTTCTGGTCTTTGGTTGTTCTGCAACACAACTTCCTCTTGAACTTACTTTCGCGTACTCTTAAACACTGTCACTCCTGAGCTTCAACTTTGATCCTTCAAACGGATTCAAACGATCAGATCACGATCCTTCATCCTCCACTTCTTCTCTGCGTTCTACTTAATTCCACCTGCATACATATACTATGCAGAATTACTCTAATTCATACACAATCTATAATTCCATCAATCAATACACATCACACACTTAGGAATCAAAGTCTCTGTGTATATATAAAAAAAAATTACATATGACTCTCTCTCTCTGTGGCCTGATTTTCTAGTCAGTGGCCTTTTCCCTTTCCTGCCTGTAGGCTTACAGTCAAACTCTCTTACTAACTAACTAGTAACTCTCTAACTAGCTAACCTCACTCTATGCCTTTTAGGCTTACATTCATACAAAAGGTTATGTAACCCATTTCCTGGTTCAGATCCATAACCTTCTCAATAGATTCTTAAAATCTCTTCTTTACCTCTAAGGATCCTCTCTAATCCACAAAATCATGAACTAATTCATAATCTAAGATTTACAATTGATTCCCAAATCTCTCAATCTCTATGGAATCTTAACTAGCCTAAATCTCTCATGTTCTCCAACATTCGAGAACATTTACAAATATGCCTCACAATACTTAATTAATCCCTATTCTAGCTTCTCTCATTAAAATCACTTAAAACCTAAATAATTACATTAATTTGACACATAGGAATCCAACTTCCTTGAAAACACAAGACCTCCTAAGTTAACTAGAATACAATGAAATCGTTGAGCTACTGCATCAGACTCCCAAGGTTAAAATAATCATGATGTCTTGATCATGTGCTTCCGAGCTTTGTCTTCCTGGATTCCATACTTTGTTCTGTAGTCTGTCTTTGGTTGATGCTGTTGTTTGTTTCTATTCTCCAGGTCTCCACACTTTATGTTGCATTGCCCCACTAGCTATGTTCTCACAGTCTATTGTTGTCTTTTTCTTGTTGTTGCTCTGCTTTCTTGTTGTTGTCTTCTCCCTTTGAGGCACTTTCTCATCAATTCCATCATCAATTCAATTTCTATGTCCAACTCATTTTTTTGTTGGACTTTTTTCTCTTCCTCTTTTACATATTCTTTGCAATCTTCATCAGGCTCTTTCTTCCCTACTTGTGCTTTCAGCCATTTCTCCAATAGCTCCAATTCTTTCTCCCATTCATTGATCCTTTGATGAGAGTTTAGTCATTCTTCTTTATTGACTGCCTCAACAACTTCCTTGGTTATCTCCACTGTGCCTATCATCATGATGGAATGATGATCCTTTACTATGTTTTCAGCTAGCATAGTCTCTTCTCCAAGTTTGCCTTTAATCTTTTGCTGGTTACCTTCACTTCGTAGCTATTGGATCCTTACTACCACCCTTACATCCTTACCCTCTTGTTGCTTCTGAACTTGAATCTCATCTCCAAATAACCTCTGTTCAATTTCTTCAATCGCAACATCACACTCATTCATTCTATTCATTGTTCCTGCAAACAAACTATTGGTTTGTGAAATAAAACACTCTTTTGTCTCCATGTCTTTTAGAGACTCTGTTATTGTCAAGTACTAATGTAACCATTTCTTTTCTATTTCCATTTCCCCCTAGCAACTTCTCCAGCAATTCAATGTCCTCTTTACATTTAGCAAGTGTTTTATCACAATGCTCTTCATTTACAACTTCATCCTTTACATGGTCACTATTGCTCAATGATTCAATCGGATTGTCTTCCATAGACAATTCTCTCTCATTCATCTTCACCAAAATATGTTCTCGTTCTCTCCTTACGTTTTCAAAAATCAATACTTCATCAACTCCATGTTGTGTAATAGTGTTTGAGAATTGTCCTCCTTCAACAATTATAATCCCTATATCATACAACCACTGTCAGTTTGAAAAATGTAAGGCTCAACAGCATGAACTAATGTTTCACATATCAACTCTTCAGGCTGAACTTCATCTCCTTCTTCCACAAGGAATTATCCTTGTTTTATAACAGCTCCAAATATCAATTCATCAATAATTTTTTTCTACTACAAGAGTTCAATATTTTCCTCATTCAAGAGGCATTCTCCATCATACTTTGCTCTAAAATACTTATCTTCTGAGAAGTACTCTTTATGCTCTATTAGCACATCAATATGCTAATCCAAGTTCTCCTCTGAGCTCTCGTGACTTTTATCAATTTTTATGACAGCTTCATAAGATTGCCAATCCTCTGTAGAACCTGCAAACACACAAAAAATATTAGATTAAAAAATACAAGGTTTTATAGCCTCTTCTGCTACCTTTGTCCACATTTCTACATGCTTCTTTGAACTATCCTAATAGTTCACTAATCTCCATTTTTCATCTTCACTCAGAACTTCCCCTTGTTCTGCTTCACAAATAGAAACTTCCATTTCCAACTCAACTTCTCTAAGTTTTTCCACCAGCCACTTCACTTGCCTCTGTTGTAGCCTTCTTTGTAGCTTAGACCACTTCATTGTCATTTTCCTCAAGACCCAACCTTGTATTTGGCTTTCCTCCAGTAGCATCCTTAATGCATCGAGTTGGTATTTTAACTTTGCAATCTCCTTGTCAAGCTCCTCTTGACTCATCCTTTTTCTATTTTCCTTGGCATCCTCCTTCTTCACTTTTCTTCTGCTGTGGTCTTCCTCAGAACCTTTACTATGACTATCAGTAGTCATTTTCTCCTCTATCTTCATGAGTTCCTCACTCACTTACTATGAGTTGCACTAAAGCCTCCGCAACAGCAAGTCCTCCCTATTTCCACTTACCTCACCAAGCTTTCCTTTGTACTTGGTCTTTTGGCAAGAACTTGGTTCTCTATCTCTGGAACCTCTTTGAGCACTTCTCTCTGCTCCTTCTAGGCTTCAACTCATCTACACCTTTTAAGAACACCACCGCCCTCTTGTATTTCAATCACAATGAAATACTAGGTTCTAACCACCTCTTCTTTCACTCAGAAAGTCTTACCAGCTTTCTTCATCCCTTAGCAATTCTACTTCTGTGGAATTGCCTTTATGATCTTCCTGTGAGCTGCAACAAAACCTTTGCAGTAACAAGTCCTCCTTGCTACACATGCCTTACTAAGCTTCTCTCCTCTGAGCTCAGTCTTTTGGCATCTCTCTAGTTATTTCCTTTGGAATCAATTGAGCACTCCTTGCTCTAGGTTGCTGCAATCTTCTCACCTTCGTATGCTGCTACCTTCAAGACCTTTGCATGATGTTGTTCTACCATTCACCTACACTTTGAATGGATTGTTCTCTATTTCCTTTGCATCTACAAATTCTCCAAATATTCTGCTACACTTTATCTCTGTGTGCCTATTATTTGTCAGATTTAAAATATGATCTCCTCTTGCCTACTTTCATCACGAGTCACCTATGTACACACCTTCAAAACATAATTCTGTTCTAAATTTTCTCAAAGAAATTTTCACGCAGAATTTCTATTGTTTAGCTCTGATACCAAATGATGCCAACCTAAGCTGCAAATACCCACAGTATGCATATAAAATGCATGTCATATACATGTCCCAGGGATTCTAAAATTCCATACTTAGGGAAACCTTCACAAATCAAGGTTAACCAGCGGAAATATAATATTTGATAAAAACCCATTTTATCAAAGTTTAATTCCTTAAGCGGAAATATTTCATTTGACTCTCCAAATTCTAAACTTTAATAACTCTTTAGCGTAACCTTATATCACCTTTCATAACCTTTAGTTAATTCTTATTACCTGCGCATATTAACCATACCATGGTCTTTAGACTTTGGTTAACTCAACTTAGACCATAATACATTAATCCCGCTTATTTCTATTATAACTCTTGTATAATAGAAATATTTCATATAATACTTAAACCTTACCTTTCTGTTGATTCACATGACTTTACACATTTCTCGACGCTCAACCTTTAGCGCGTTCAACCTCCGTCGTCGATCTCATTCCTTAATCCGATGATCATTGCGTCACCCGATCATCAACTTACTCGGGTGATCTCCACCGTTTATCTCTCCTATCTCAATCAAATGGTGATCACATAATCTCATGCAGATTACATGCATGACCGATATTAGACTGAAAGCACGCGAGAAAAGTGGTTTTTCTTTCCTTTGTGTGCTACATGTCAACCCATAAGGCTAATCACGTAGAATTCAGAAATACCGTTTACAGCCTTGAGGCCGCGCAAGAAACTACTTACCGCCTATGAAGACAGTGCCACTATTCAGTTAACATGTGGATTAATCTGATCCCTTCGCTTCTTGAATTTATTTTTCATGATAAGATCTCTGCCATCTATCGCACATAATCTCGTTCGTTGATTTGACTGATCCAACAACTCCTGTTCCTTGCTGATTAATTCTTTCTACACTGTTGATCTTCCGTGCACGACTTGACTGTTCAATGACTTTGCTCTGTTCGATCAATCCATACATTGCATCGAAGACTTCATTACTTCTTCCTTTCTTTACTTCGTCTTTATGTGATTTCTCAGTGTTCTGGCCTATTTACCCAACTCACCTATATTATCCTTTGTGCATTTATTCCTTCTAAATTATTCAATCACTTCCAATTGCTCTCCTCTATGCACTGTCCTCTCTTTGTTCTTCTGTGGCTTAGGTTTTCTCTAGGGTTTTTGGTCTTTAGTTGTTCTGCAACACAACTTCCTCTTGAACTTACTTCCACGTACTCTTAAACACTGTCACTCCTGAGCTTCAACTTTGATCATTCAAATAGATTCAAACAATCAGATCACGATCCTTCATCCTCCATTTCTTCTCTGTGTTCTGCTTAATTCCACCTACATACATATACTATGCAAAATTACTCTAATTCATATACAATCTATAATTCCATCAGTCAACACACATTACACACTCAAGAATCGAAGTTTTTGTGTATATATAAACAAATAATTACATATGAGTCTCTCTATCTCTCTCTCTGGCCTAATTTTCTAATCAGTGGCCTTTTCCCTTTCCTGCCCATAGGCTTACAGTCAAACTCTCTAACTAACTAACTAGTAACTCTCTAACTGACTAACCCTGCTCTATGCCTTTTAGGCTTACATTTATACAAAAGGTTTTGTAACCTATTTCATGGTTAAGATCCATAACCTTCTCAACACAATCCTAAAATCTCTTCTTTATCTCTAAGGATCCTCTCTAATCCACAAAATCATGAACTAATTCATAATCTAAGATTTACAATTGATTCCCAAATCTCTCAATCTCTATGGAATCTTAACTAGCCTAAATCTCTCATGTTCTTTAACATTCGAAAACATTTACAAATATGCCTCACAATACTTAATTAATCCCTATTCTAGCTTCTCTCATTAAAATCACTTAAAACCTTAATAATCACATTAATCTAACACATAGGAATCCAACTTCCTTGAAAACATAAGACACCCTAAGTTAACTAGAATACAATGAATTTGCTGAGTTGGATGCTCCTGCATCAAACTACCTCCACCAACCACCTTGAAACTTACAACTTGAACCATTACAAGAACCTATAACCACCACCTACAAATAAATAGAATAGGAATGAAGACCATCACCATCCCCGCAATTTTAGAGAGGGAGAAAATCGCTTTTCTTGAAAGAAATCTCATACCAACTTGTTGCGCTTTCGTTTAGGGCCTTTAGCCAAATCTTTCACTAGCAATTGTTTCCCTTTTTCTTTCAACTTGTGAACAATTCAAATCACATTATTGTCCAAACAGGATTGTTGTTTTTTTGTGTGTCATTTGAAACAAGCCTTCACATAAATTTCCATCTATTCTTTCGGTAATTCTGCCAAGCCTTGCAGAACCCATCAATTTAAAATCCCCACCAGGGATTGTTCTTCAACAAAAAGGGATTGGGAATTCAACTTCGTTAATTGCAGAGCATCTGCAATTCCAGCTAAATCAAAGCAAAACTCAGTAGTAGCGCCTTCTCCAACTGTGCCTTCTAGGGTCTTCCTCTTTTGGGGTTGTTTCTCTAAGGTAGAAGCAAGGGGTTATTCAACCATAAGAGTGTCATTTGGTACACTTTGCCCCAAATCTTCCTCCATTTCTTCAATCATAACAAAAGAGTTTGTTTCCTCAAGTTCGTGTATGGGTTGTACATTCATGTCTTTGGTAGTCCTTGAGAAACTACTTTGGTAAAACCCTCACTATATGTCAAACCATTTTTAATTGAACAATCACAAAATAGATGGTCGTGTTCATGAAAATGTCTACAATGAAATGGAACATGTTCATAGTATAGGCTTTGAGTCCAGATTTGGCCCTAGTAATCAAGGTCGATCGATTCTAGTAGTGGTTAGGATACATTCATATATACCATAATACAGCATAAGACATATTATGACCCTTCTTAGTTACTTTTGAAACCTTAACAAAAGAACCCAAAACATTTCCAATACCTTCTAAAATCTCAGGAATCCAAAAATCAATAGGAAGGGAATAGAGTCTCACCCAAACGGGAGCTGCTAGAAAATCTTCCTTGCCAAATTACAACACTCCTCCGAGTGATGCATATACAAACTCGTATTGTTAAAGAAACAGGGACCCCCATCAAATACGCATCTTATCTTCCAAATCTGTAAAAATTACAATAAAAAACCCTTAGGGCCAAGTCACAAGTCAACCTCACCTCGTGGTTGCCATTGTTGTTGGATCGACCTTTCCAGCTCTTTTTCAGTAGACCAACTGCCCACAAATTTACAGATGAAGGTCTCATCCTTCAGCCACCATCGATGTTCATCCATACATTTAGGAGGAATATCAAATTTTGGATTCTGAGGAGCCTTTGAAATGCATTTACCTTTTAACTGAGCTTGCCACTGTGCACCCATGATCGACATGTCATCTTGAGAACCACTCCCACTCGCTTGGGTTCTAGACTGTCTTGATAATTTAGACTTGCTAGAGACCACAACATTCTGAAAAGAGGGGGGTACACCCCCCGAATTTGGATGCTCATCCCCCAACTCTCACCATAGGAAAAAAGTGGTGAGCCAAACCCTAACTACTCGAAAAGGAATCCACCAGATTCAATCGTCAAACTTCTGTGAGAAATTATCATGTCATTTGATATTTGACATTTTATTTTTCTTAGGGATCAATCGTCAAACTTCTGTGAGAAATTATCATGTCATTTGATATTTGACATTTTATTTTTCTTAGGGATCTAAGGATTAACATTATGTTGATAATCGTTTCAAGACATAGTCCAAAAAAATAATTTAGGTTGATTTTTGTGTTTGGGTGTCAAGTAGTTTAAAAGCGAGTGATTGATTGGGGTTCATTGTTTCGGAGATTAATATTAGCTACATCCACAGAAAACCCACTTATGTTTAGGCGAGCCAATTATCTTTCATGTAGAAGTGACTCCCAAGGAACAAGCATGTCAATCTCAGTGGGACTATAACCTAGGTGGTAGGACAATAGTGACTCCTTCCTACAACCCGAGCTACACCCACTTGATAGTTGTGTTTTTTTTATTTGTTTATTGTTTGAAATTTTAGTAGCTTCTATTTAAAAAAAAAAAAAATTGAAAATTGAATATTGTGTTTTAAAATTTATAGTAATTTTTTTTGTTACAAGAACTAAAATATATAGTTTATATTATAAGAGGTTAATTTCTTTTATTGAAATTGTATTTTTCTTTAACTAGAGGAATTGGTAATTGGGTCACTTTTGTACTAAGGTGATACAAGTTTGATTTTGACATCTACCACTCTAATCCCTAGGAGTCTATACATCTTCTGTAAACACAAATAAATTGAGCGGATTTAAACCTAGAATCTCTTAATCTATAACACTTCAGTTTCATAACACTTACCAATTAAATTATCAATTTAAATAGATAAATTTTTAAAATTTAAATTATATTATTTTTTTTTTTTCAAATTATATTCATTTCCTAAATTAAATTTTTAATATAAATAATAATATATTTATATTTAATAATATATATTTTTAATGTATTTTGATTTTGTTTGATATAAACAAAGTAATATTATTTATTATATTACAGACAACGCACCCATATAAATATATGTGTGAAAGAACTACTTTTGATACCCATCCATAATCTTTTTTAAATTTCTTATAGTTTTATTTTTTGAGGGTTTGAATATGATATGATCCTTAATGTAAAAATTTATTTACTTTGCTATCTTAACTAAAATTGGATCAAAATCTTCTGCGCTTGTGAAAGAATTTTGCAGTGGAGTGCCTTCAAATGTAACTTTTGTTAATTAGTTATCACGTGACAATTAACTTTGGAATTTCTAGTTGCCTAATTAGTCCTAATTGTTTTAGGTTGCCTAGTTAATTATTTCTATTAGTTTTTAGTTCAGTTAACTTGATTTTTTATTATTTTTTATTTTAGTTACTTCCGAAAAATTATTTAGGATTTTTTTTAATGAATGAAGGTTATCAATTTACCAAATTTTTTAAAATAAAAATAAATAATAAGAATATAATTCATATTCTAGTTTTCAAGTTTTTGAAACATTTATATAAAATAATGATTTAGAAGTAAAAATAAATAATAATAATTATATTCATATTTTAGTTTTCAAGTTTTTGAAACATTTATATAAAATAAGATCTAGAAAACTTTAACTGAAATCCAATTTTACCTAATTTAGTTAACTTGATCTCTTATTAGTTTTTATTTTAGTTAACTGGTGGAAAATCATTTAGGATTTCCCTTTTAGTGATGAAATTTACCCATTATTGAATTTTTTCAAAAAATTAAAAATAAATAATAAAAATTATATTCATATTTTAGTTTTCAAGTTTTCGAAACATCTGATATAAAATAATGGTCTAGAAAACTTTTACTCAAGCCCAATTTTACCCCAATTTTGACAAAGGTAAAACAACTACTTTTATGTTTTTATTAGAATTTGTTTTTAATAAATTTATTTAAGGAATATGCATTTTATTAAAAGATATATTATTAGAAGTAGGGAGAGATTTATAATTTGAGTTGTGATAGATAAACATTGATGTAAGCTTGAAATTGTAGAGTTAGAATGAAAAAAAAAAATTGTCACAAAATTGTGGTCCTTTCTTGATGGCTTTTATGTGAATCATCTTCTAAATTATCAAAACAAAATGATACAAAGCCTTTATAACACAAGTTTACCTTGTAACTTACGTTTTTTTCCAATCTATTTTATAATACACAAATTATATATACAATCATAATCACTCAAACTAATTATTTCATTTTTCATTTTTTTTTTTAATAAAGATAGATAAAAGGAATTACTATTCAATCTATTTTATAATACACAAGTTATATATACAATCACAATCACTCAAACTAATTATTTCATTTTTCATTTTTTTTATAGAGGTAGATAAAAGGAATTACTATTCAGTTCATATTCTCAACTTAAAGAAAGTTTAAACATTAATATTTATAAAGTCAATAATTGTCTTCGTCTTTAAATAAATTTTATTGTGGAAATTAGATTTATAAAATATTAAGCATGATATATAAGTACTTAGCTTTATCAACATTTTTATCACTCTTCTTAATAGTAATATTGAAAATTACACCAAACTTATCTTCATTAAGACACTTTGTGAATATGTTTGTATTTCACCTTTGAATATTTTTTTTTTACCAGTGCTTGAATATCATGACAATGCTTTGCTCACTCAAAAAATATGGTTCTTTGTAATTTTAGGAAATCTAATTATCATAATGAAGTAAAATAAGATCAACTTATATAATTAGAAAATCTACAAGTATTATCTTTA
Source organism: Pinus taeda (assembly GCA_000404065.3). Classification (NCBI taxonomy): domain Eukaryota; kingdom Viridiplantae; phylum Streptophyta; class Pinopsida; order Pinales; family Pinaceae; genus Pinus; species Pinus taeda. The sequence continues at coordinate 111,055 of APFE030312443.1, forward strand.
ACCAAATTATCTCACAAGATGCAATGGCTACCACTATATGCTTTTCTTTAGTGGAGGGAAGTGATATTGCATGTTGCTTTTTAGTTAGTGGTGGAATAACATTTATACCAACATTGAGAACATGATACATTATGGTGGAATTCATCCATTAGAGTTACCCAATTTGAATACGTATCATTTGTGTTGGGTGTGGAGTTTGATTATCTTCATGATTCAGAGGTCTTGTTTCAGTTGGGTGTATACCCAAGGAAGACTTTACACCCCTCCACACGGGGAAAGGGAAGGGGGACTTCTTCCCGACGGGGGTCCAAGGGGTTATCCCCCTCGGCTGGGGGATTTGAGGGCTAGCAAGCCCTGGAAGTTAAAAATAGATGAAAAGTTGCCTTGTAAAATATTATAATTTCGTAGTCAATCTCGGTCGTTCAGTAGGCAGATGATTTGAAGATATAAGTTATGTTAATTTAGGGTTTTTTTTCCCTAGAAAGCAACCCTCAGTTTATATGAGGGAATTGCCTTGTGGTTGTGTATTATTATTCTGAGTGAGAAAGAGAGAGGAGATTGTGTGAGAGCGAAGAGGAAATTACAGTGGACCTATTGTAGGTTGTATCTCTTCATTTTGTTGGATAATATAAAAGGAAGGACTGGTTGTTTCTCCATGGACGTAGCCCAAATTAGGTGAACCACGTATATCTGCGTCTCTATTGTTTCATGCATTTCTGTATGTGTGTTTCCAAAATATTTTGTGTATTTCATCGCTCCGTTAATTTCTTTCTAACAACCGATATCAGAGCCAAAGGTTTATTTGGTTGATAAAATCATAGGAGAAAAAGGGTTCTTCGCTTGAGTGGGAGAAATGGCAGAGGATAGTAGGTTTAGGGTCAAGAAATTTAACGAAAAAACTACCAGTTGTGGAAGATGCAGGTGGAAGATTATCTGTATTAGAAAGATCTGTACCTACCATTGAGCTGAAAATCAAAGAATCCAATGAGTATAATGGACACAAAATGGGAGGTTCTCGACAGAAAGGCACTAGAAAAAATACAGTTGTGTCTCGAAGCATAAGTGGCATTCAACATTTCAAAGGAAATGATAACAAAATGTTTAATGATGACACCGGACAAAGTATATGAAAAATCCTTAGCCTCAAATAAGGTATTTCGTATGAAGCATCTATTTAATATGAAGATGTCAAAATGTCGATCTATTGTTGATCATTTAAATGAATTTAACATGGTTACCATTCAGTTAAGTTCTACAAGGGTAAATTTTGATGATGAAGTTAGGGCTATGTTATTTTTGTGCTCATTTCCAGAAAGTTGGAATGGCTTAGTTATGGCTATTAGTAACTTTGTCTCTGCATATAGTACTTTAAAGTTTGATGATGTTGTCAGTTCCATCCTTAAGGAGGAAATGCAATGGAAAATCTCTGATGAGACATCAAGTAATGCTTTGATTGCAAAGACAAGGGGAAGAAAAATGGAAAGAGGAAGGTGCCTAGGAAATTGCAGTAAGTCAAGAAAAGGCATATAAAAATCCAGATAAGGGATAGTGTGCTAGAAATGGGGGAAGAAAGGACACCTGAAGAAAGACTGCAAATATCAGAAGGGAAAATAAGGAGATGGACAAGAATAGAACAATCATGAAGTGAATGTGACAAGTGATGCGTTGCAATATGCTTTGATTCCTTCATTAGAGAATATTATTGATTCTTGGGGGGTAGATTTAGAGGCCTCATTCCATGCCACACCTAATAGGAAACATTTTCATGACTATGTTAAAGGATATTTTGGACAGGTTCGTTTGGGTGATGGTAAACCCTGTAAAATCATTGGAATTGGTAAAGTTTTTATAAAGCAACAAAATGGAAACCAATGGCTATTAAAGGAGGCAAGGCATGTTCCAGATCTGAAAAAATAAAAAATAAAATTATATATATATATATAATTTCAATAGGGAAGTTAGGTGGTGAAGGTTGTGTAACTACATTCACAGAGAAAACCTGGAAGGTCACTAAAGGAGTCTCGGTAATAGCAAAAGGAGAAAATGTTGGTACATTGTATTTATGGAATAATATTTCTAATTATGTTAATGATTTAAGATCCACATGAGCATATACAAAATGGTGGCATCATAGGCTCAGGCACATGAGTAAGAAAGGGATTAATATTATTCACTTAAGAAATATGTTGCCAAGTTTGAAGCATATTAATTTGGATTTCTGTAAAAATTGTGTTTATGGAAAACAAAAGAGAGTCAAATTCTCAGAGTTGAGAAGGAAAAGAAGAGCGAAAAATTAGAGCTTATGCATACATATCTATGGGGACCTGCTCAGGTATCATCTCTCGATGGCTCTCTCTATTATTTTACTTTTTGTTAAAACTGGAAACTAGGGCCAAACTTCATGTGGGTCATCTTATTCATGACTGATAATATGTTCATTATATTCCTCTCGTCGAGAGGTGTAGGATTGATCTAAATATCTTCCGATTCTGATAAGTATTGATGGAGATATGAATTTATTTTGATTATGGAATTATTATCAAGCCGACCTACAACTCATGTAGGCTCAGAAGCCCAACAGTCTCATCTATTCAAACATCATCAATTGTGTATAAATACAAGAGGAATTTTCCTCATTTGCACTCACTCATCTCATCACATCTCTCTCTCTACTGTGCAGAAAAGAGTCTCTTCTCTATTGCACAGAAAAGGGTCTCTCTCTCACACATGTGAAGCCGGAAGCTACTAAAACTAAAGCTGCAACTGTAGATTCAAAATTTGACTAGCGTGGACCATCAAACCTCCTCTTCTGATCTGCATTGTAGGTTCATCTGAACCTCCTTTCAAGGCTGCAACTTTTGGTGGTGGAATCAAGTTGATCCGACGGATAGTTTGCAAGATATCGACTGCCCTAGTTTGAAGGAAGTTGCTGAAACTGAAGCTGCAATTGCAGAAGTGAAGTTTGACCTGCGTGGACCAGAAGATATCCTCATTTGAACTGCGTTGTAGGTTCATCTGAACCTTCTCTGAAGACTGCAACTTTTGGTGGTGGAATCAAGCCGATCCGACAGTCGGTTTGTGAGATATCGACTGCCCTAGTTTTGATGATGAAGCCGCTAGTGCTTATGCTACTGGTCTAGGGTTTGCTACTGCTAATATAAATTAGTTTTATTTTATTATTTCTCTCTGCTGAATTATTGAAGATAAAAGAAGATTTGATCAAAGGGTTTCCCCACACATTGTGGGGTTTGTCCCTGGCTAGCCGCCACATCTTGTGTCTCTTGTCTTGGCTTGTTTTCAATCGATCGTTTAATGTTCTATCTGCACTTTACTTTATGTACATGTGATTGCTAATCTGTGGAATATAATAAGACAAATAAGTAAACTGTTATAAGCATAGAAGATACCATAACTTAACATGGAATCAGAGCTGAGGTGAAGACAAAGCCCGAGCAAGAGCAAGAGCAATCACCGAAGAGAAGATTGGCAAGGCTATCCTAAAAGAACTATGGGGTCCTCAACACTCTTTCCTTCCGAAGACAAGCTCCATGAGAAAGCTGACTATCACAAATGGAAGATGTCTATCGATCTAACCCTAGAAGATCAAGGAGTGTTGGACCATGTAAGAGGCAATATTGTTGAGCCTCCATCAAATGCATCCACTATTGCCTGGTACAAATGGAAAACCAGAGAAGTCAAAACGAAGAAGATCATCCAGGACTCTATCGACAAGTACTTGGTGGCCTACATCTCTGACCTGAACACCTCCAAGGAAATCTATGATAGACTGGTGATGTTATTTAAAGTTAATGATGCAAATCAAGTTTTGTTTCTTAGAAATAAGTTGAGGGAAATCAAGAAGGGTAAAGATGAGAGTATGCAAGCATACTTCTTAAGAATCACCGAGATCAAGAACGATCTCCTATCTATTGGGGAGACTATTACTGATAGGGAAATGGCACTCACGACTCTTGGAGGATTACCATCCGAATGGTACGTGTTCAGGACTACTCTTCTGAACAATCATGTAATTCCTAGTTTCAAGGAATTAATGGCTAGATGCATTCAAGAAGGAACAAGAGTACAAGAGCAAGAAATGCCCATGCCTAAAGGTCCTCCTGCTGCCTTTTCTTCTCATGCTAAGAAAAGAAATTATTCCAGGACTAAATCAAAAGGAAACGCTGGACCTAAGGGTGGAAGGAAACGTTGATGTTACATCTGCAATAAAGCAGGTCACTATGCAAGGGAGTGCCTTGATAAAAAGGACTCTCACCGTGACGATGATCAAAATCCCTCTCATGGTAATCGAAGGGATGGAAAATTCAATAGCAAAGGTAAAAGGAATGCTGGAAATCAAGGAAGAGGACAACCATTCAAGAAGGCTAGAAATTCCAGGATATATTAAATGCACCTGACCTCTAAAAGAACCTAGTGTCCATATCGGCAATGGAAGACAAAGGCTGCAAGGTAACCTTCAGCGATGGCAAGGTACATGTATCAAAAAATAATGTTAAAGATGCCATTACTCTTGGGTTGTGTGTTGATTCATTATACCAGGTCGATGTAAGTCAGGTAGGTGTCATGTCTTATGACACATCTCTTCAGTCCAAACTTTAGCATTGGAGGTTTGCCCACCTTCATTACAAAGATCTACCCAATGTAATACATATGGTAACAGGGATGCTTGAATTCCGAGTAGTAAAATAAGGTGTATGTTCGGGATGTGCTGTAGAAAAGCTCAAAAGGGGACCATTCCCCTCAAACCTAAGCAAGACCTCTGATATATTACAGTTGGTTCACTCAGGGATACTTGAGGTTGGAACTAAGAGGGAGGCTACTACACCACATACTCTAGAGAAAAATGGTGTGGCACTGTACGATTGTGGAAGTTGTCTCTATGGGTAGATGATGTAGCAATGCCTAATGTGGAAGAACTGATGGATCCTATTTATCCACTTGAGCCTTCCTCTTCCAGGAAGAGGCCTTCATGGCTTAGGGGGATACTTGATGATGTTGAAAGACATGCTGCACCCCGAGGAACCTTCCGTGAAAGTAAGAAACCCAACAGATATCAGGGATACCTAACCAGTATGAGTACAATCATACAAAATGAGCTTTCATCATTCTCAAATGCCATCAAGCATCAAGTATGGAAGGATGATATGACCCTTATGGAGAATGATGTCTAGGAAGTAGTTCCCAGACCTTGGGACAAGACAATTGTTACTTCAAAATGGCTTTACAAGATAAAGTTGCAGCAGATGAAAGTACAGAATAGTATAAGGCTCTTTTTGTTGCTCATGATTTCTCCTAGAAAGAAGTTATAGACTATGATGTGATATTTGCACCTGTTGCCAGATATACAACAATCCACTTGATCATAGCCCTTGTGGCTTCACAAGGATGGAACCTACATTAGATGGATGTTAAGACCGTGTTCTTGCATGGTTCGATCAAAGAAGAGGTCTACATGAAGCAACCCGAAGGATTTGAGATTTATGATAAAAAATCTCATGTATGCAGGTTCAAGAAGGCTCTCTATGGGCTGAAGCAAGCACCCCGAGCATGGTATGAGAGGATCGATAACTACTTGATGAAGCTGGGATTCACTAGGAGTGAAGCCAATCCTAACCTTTACTTTAAGGTTGAAGATGATGAGCCTCTCATACTGGTGTTGTATATGGATGACCTCTTTCTAACAGGTGCAGACCCTCTCATTCACAAATGTAAGAGGGAGTTGGCTTCTGAATTTGAAATGAAGGACCTAGGACTAATGCACTATTTCCTAGGACTTGAAGTGTGGTAGAAGCCAGGGGAAATTTTCCTATCTCGAGGAAAACATGTGGTAAAGATATTGGAAAGATTTGGTATGATGGACTGCAAGCCTGTGACTACCTCAAGGATCTTAAATTTTAGAAGTTATATGGTAGTGATGTCAAACCAAATTTGGGAAATGCCTCTGAGTTTCATAAACTCATTCGCATTGATGTTCTTGGTGAACCTCCGTTCGAAGATATGTTTTGCAGTTAGCATTGTGAGTTCATATTTGGTTGAGCCTCACTGGATTGATGCCAAGAATCTTCTGAGATATCTTTGTGGCACAATTACTAATGGGTTAAGATACATTACTGAAGATGTGAGACTACTTGGATATACTGATGCTGATTGGGCAGGCAGTGTGGTGGACCGTAAGAGCACTTTCGGGTGTTGTTTCACCTTGAGATTTGCTTCGATATCCTAGATGAGCAGGAAGTAGAATTCAGTGGCTTTGAGCACCGTCGAAGCAGAGTATATTGCTGCTAGCATGGCCTCCTGTGAGGCAGTCTGGTTGCGAAAGCTATTCAGTGAGTTGTTTGGATTTACATTGGATACCATTGTGATTCTCTGTAACAACCAGAGGTGGGATTCGATTATTGAGGAATCCTGTATTCATCGATTGCTCCAGCAACTAGACATCATCTGGGATATGGTAAGTCGATGAGCAAGGAGGCTCCATCGCATTAAGATGATGTATAGGTCGATGCACCTTGTCAAATCCCCGAGGAAAGATCTAATCTGTGATTTTCCCAAACAACTTGGAGTTGTCAAGAAACCCTTGTACAAGGGTCCTGCACGTTGCATACATTGAGCTCTAGGAGCTCTGAGGGCTTGCGGTTCTTATTGGAGCAACATACGACCACAGGGTGACTCACCCTCCCCTGGTGGTGCACATTGGAACAAGATGATTCGCTCTCTTGTGGGACAAGATGATTCGCTCTCTTGTGGAACAGGATGATTCGCTCTCTTGTGTAGCAGGATCATTAGTTCTCTTGTGAGGCATGGATTGATGTGTTCTCCATGGCGATTGTAGCAGGATTGATGTGTTCGCTTGTGAGGCCTGGATTGATGTGTTCTCCATGGCGATTGTAGCAGGATTGATGTGTTCTCCATGGTGATTGTAGCAAGATTGATGTGTTCTCCTATGAGGCCTGGATTGATGTGTTCTCCATGGCGATTGTAGCAGGATTTCTGTGTTCTCCATGGCGATTGTAGCAGGATTGATGTGTTCTCCTTTGAGGACATGATTGATCAGTTCTCCTGTCGAGGCATCCTACCCATGTAGTTTGGGACTCATGGGAAGCACCTCTCATCTGATCAATGAGCAGGGAAATGAAGTTAGGGACCATAGTAGTACCAATGGACGCATCGTTGTATCTACCATACTCCCTATGCTAGGATGACCTCCATTCATCTAGGATCAATCATACTAGTCTAGGACCAGCGGTAGGAGTGGTACATTCTATGAAACTAACTTCAGGTTGGTTGTTACTGGTCTAAGACCAGTGGTACACACTCTAAGACTGACTTTGAGTCAGTGGAGGATGTTACTGGTCTAGGACCAATGGTAGGAGTTGTACTCACTATGACGCTAACTTCGGGTTGGTTGAGACTGGTCTGGGACTAGCGGTACATACTCTGAGACTGACTTTGAGTCAGTATTATACATCCTCGTTCATTTCTTCTTCTTCATAATTCGGACAAAAGCAGAGCAGAATAGAACAAAGCAGAGCAGAGCATAACAGAGCAGAGTCATACATATCAGTATAGTGTAGAACAAGACAAAGCAGAACAGGAAGAATAGAGCAGAGTAGGGCAAGGGTCAAGCTATACAGGGCAGTGCATTTGATGGATGAATAGTAGCGACCGATAGACAGATTGTAGATGAAGTTCTCCCTAGTTGAGAGGGAGTGTTAAAATTGGAAACTAGGGCCAAAATTCATGTGGGTCATCTTATTCATGGTTGATAATATGTTCATTATATTCCTCTCATCAAGAGGTGTAGGATTAATCTAAAGATCATCCGATTTCGATAAGTATTCATGGAGATATGAATTTATTTTGATTATGGAATTATTATCAAGCCGACCTACGACTCATGTAGGCTCAGAAGCCCAACAGTTGCATCTATTCAAACATAATCAGTTGTGTATAAATACAAGAGGATTTTTCCTCATTTCACTCACTCATCTCATCACATCTCTCTCTCTCTACTATGCAAAAAAGAGTCTCTTCTCTACTGCGCAGAAAAGGGTCTCTCTCTCACACATGTGAAGCCGGAAGCTGCTGAAACTGAAGCTGCAACTGCAGATCCAAAATTTTACCAGTGTGGACCATCAAACCTCCTCTTCTAATCTTTGCTCTAGGTTCATCTAAACCTCCTTTGAAGGCTACAACTTTTGGTGGTGGAATCAAGTCGATCCGACAGACGATTTGCGAGATATCGACTGCCTTAGTTTGAAGGAAGTCGTTGAAACTGAAGCTACAACTACAGAAGTGAAGTTTGACCTACGTGGACCAGAAGATCTCCTCATCTAAACTACATTATAGGTTCATCTGAACCTCTTCTGAAGACTGCAACTTTTGGTGGTGGAATCAAGTCGATCTGACGGTCAGTTTGTGAAATATCGACTGCCCTAGTTTTGATGATGAAGCCACTAATGCTGATACTACTGATCTAGGGTTTGCTACTGCTGATATAAATCAGATTTATTGTACTATTTCTCTCTGCTGAATTATTGAATATAAAAGAAGATTTGATCAAAGGGTTTCCCCACACATTGTGGGGTTTGTCCCTAGCTAGCTGCCACATCTTATGTCTCTTGTCTTGGCTTGTTTTCTGTCAATCGTTTAATGTTCTATCTGCGCTTAAATTTATGTACATGTGATTGCTAATCTGTGGAATATAATAAGAAAAAGAAGTAAAATGTTATACGCATAGAACATACCATAGCTTAACACTTTTATAGATGATACAACTAGGAAAACCTGTATTTATTGTATTCGAAATAAATCTGATGTATTTGATACTTTTAGGAAATGGAAAGCTTTTGTTGAGAATGAGACAAGAAAGAAGTTGAAGTGTCTCAAATCAGACAATGGAGGTGAATACTGCGAAAAGGATTTTCATAACTATTGTTCAAAGCATGGAATTTATAGAGAGAAGACAGTTCGAGGAACACCAGAAGAAAATTATGTGTCAGAAAGAATGAATAGGACAATCATGGAGCATGCAAGGTGCATGAGATTGCATGCAAGATTTCCCTTAAAATTTTAGGCATATGTTGTAGATACTGTTGTTTACCTAATAAACAAAGGGCCTTCAAATTCCTTGGATGATGGTATTCTAGAGGAGGCATGGACATGTAAAGAGGTAAACTACTCATTTTTAAAGACTTTTGGTTGTGAAACCTTTGTCCACATCAATAAAGAAAATAGAACAAAACTTGAGGCAAAATCAAAGAAATGTAATTTTATTGGATATGGTGTAAATGATTTTGGATATCGCTTATATGATTATGAAAATCACAAAATCATTAAGAGCGAAGATGTCATATTCAATGAAGATTCCTTGTATAAAGATCAGATGCAGGGAAAGAAATGGGAAAAGGAAAACAAAGAATACATTGTGCTTGATGAGATCATGGAAAAAGTAAAGGTGCCTGAAAAGTCATAATGATCATAAACCACAACAAAAATAACAACCACAATAGAAATAGGCACCTCAAACACCTGAAAGTGGTGTTAGAAGATCTACCAAGATAAGTAGATCCCCTCAACGATACTCTCCTTCATTATATTATGTATTGTTGATTGATTCTAGTGAAACAGAAAGATATGAATAAGAAGTGCAAGTAGAAACCAAGTAGAAGTGGGAGCAAGCCATGGAAGAAGAGATGGACTCCTTGATGCATAACCAAACTTGGGACATAGTTAAGTTTCCAACAGGTAAAACAACATTGCAGAATAAATGGGTTTACAGGTTGAAGGAAGAAGATGGAGGTAAACACAAGTATAAGACTAGACTTGTGGTGAAGGGATTTGCACAAAATAAAGGTATATATTTTGATGAAATTTTTTCTCCTATTGTTAAAATGGCTCAATCAAAACTATTTCAAGTCTAGTGGAAACAAAAGATTTGCATCTTGAGCAATTAAATGTAAAAAAACCTTTCTCCATGGAGATTTGGAGGAAGAAATATATATGCAGAAGCCAAAAGGGTATGGGGTCAAAGGGAAGAAGAAATTAGTGTGCAGGTTGAAGAAGAGCTTGTATGGCCTAAAACAGGCTCCAATGCAATGGTATCTAAAATTTGACAGGTTTATGTCTGAACAAGGTTATACTATATGTCATTATGATCATTTTGTTTATCTTAAGAAATAAAATAATGGTAGCTATATTATATTTTTATTGTATGTAGATGATATGCTTGTTGTAGGGTCTAACATATAAGAAATAAATGTGCTCAAAGAAAAATTGGCAAATTCATTTGCAATGAAATATTTGGGTGCTGGATAATATAAAAGGAAGGGCTAGTTGTTTCTCTGTGCATGTAGCCCAAATTGGGTGAACCACGTATATTTGTGTCTCTATTGTTTTATGTGTTGTTTCCGTAATATTTTGTGTATTTATTTGTTTCATTAATTAATTTATAATAACTTGCAAGTGGGAAATACTCTCCACTACCATGCATGATGAATCTAGACTCCAAGGTACCCTTCACATACTTTTAAATTCTTTTAGTCACAATCTAATGATAAACCTTTGGATCTATCATTAATATGAGAATATAATAGGGTGCAATGCTCAAATCCACACTTGGGGGTGCGAGTTAAATCAAACTACTAATGAATTATTGATAAATAGGCTCATTTTTCACTTTAGAGCAAGATGTAGGATAATTTCAACCCAACCTGTAGTGAAAGGATTGTTCTCTTCAACAAATTGATATCTTACTTACCCCCTTGTTTAAGATGGAAAATAATGGCCTAACACAAACCTTGGATGAATTTGGCACTTAGTGCAATTATTTATGTGAGAAAGATGATATGTAGTGTAGTGGTAGGGCATTTATCTTGGAAAGTCATAGTGGTAAACAAGTTTATGTAGAAGTTGCATGGGTACATGCGTTGGAAATAATACTGAGAGGGGGGGTGAATCAGTATTAGCAAGTCAACAATATTTCATTTCCATAATCAGATTAATATACACTACTTCAGTTAATGGAACTTGCGTGTATACGCAACTGTATTTAAGGCAAATAGCGTATATCCTACAAACTTATGATTCAGTTAATTTATCATATCTTGATATTTAATCAGTGCATTAGAACCATATAAATAGTAACCAGGTGTAGTAAAACAGAACACAATCACACACACATGAACACAAGATATAAGGTGGAAACCCAATGTGGGTGAAAACCACCTGCTACAATCGTCTCTATCTTATTTTTAATAAGAAACTTCTTTTTACAATTTTTGTACTGGTGCAGTCTTATACTAGTACGCAGGCTTCTACCTACAGAAGGCTACAACCTTCTCTCGTTCTCTAGCTTCTCCTGGAAGGGAGCTACAACCCCCTAGCTCTTGTACTAGCTGATGTGTTTACTAGTACGTAGGTGCAAGCCTACAGAAGGCTACAACCTTCTCTTTTCTTCCAGGGACCACGTTCCATAAATTTTCAGACCGGATCCATCAATAACATCAATCAAACATCAAATTTATTTGCATCAACTAATCTCCTTTGCACCAACCAAAACTGAATCAATCAATCACTTCTCAAAATGTTGTAACTAGAATATAGTAATAGTAACCAAAACCCAGGCCAGAACCCAGAACACTGCAACAACAAACAGAGGTAGCTAAAGCATATTTTATGAGATATACGCTACTTCAATGTGTCGAGCCTGTGTACATACATTATTTTCTCTAGGTGAACCTGCATACAGATCTGCAAATCAAACTTAAGATGTATACATTGTCTTGATATGCAGAACCAGCATGTATATGCACCTTTACTAAAGTGAAATTGCGTATAGATCTGTAAATGATCATTTAAAATTTGTAACAATTCTAGACATCAGTTATACCCAGATCATCATATTTACATACCACAACATGCGCTAGTTATTCAGATAAAAGATGAAAACCACACAAAGATACTTCTCTTCAAGCCTTAAGATCTTGACCCATCAATAGAATTTATCCTTCATCAAGCGCTCAGGTTCATCCTTCATTTTGGATCCATCTGTGCACCATAACCCAATAACCTGTATTTTAGATCTTGCTCTTCATTAGATATTTAATTCATCAATTCTCTTTGCCTAATGATCTTCACCTCCTTTTATAGTCTTAGGCCTTACTCAATACTATGGTCCAAAACCACTTAGAATCAATACCTTGGACCAAATATCTAGGTTCAACACTTCGGACAAGATACCTTGGACCAATACCATGGATCAAAATACCATGGATCAAATACCACAGACCAAAACTAAGTTTTCCAACATGTACACGCCTTTCCTTCTGTGAAAGTGTGAGTGTACGCTATACATGCCTTTTGGTCTACAAACCCACATGTACACGCGGCTTGGTCAATAGGGAACCTGCATATACCTCTCTTTCTTCATTCTGTGAGCCTGAACTATGATATGTCATCTGTGTTAGTTACCATCAAGGACAACACCTGTGTCATAGTGCAAAATCTGTATCATAATGCCAACAATCTCCCCCTTTGGACTCGATGGCAACCCCAAGTCACTCTCCACCTTTGTCATCAAGGGCAAAGAGTTATGCTCCCCCTAAGTACATGTTGAATTCTCTGATATGCTGAAGTGTGTTGTCGATGCTCCCCTTGAATATAAGCAAGGTCTTCAAAAAGATGACTCTATACATACATCATAAATGACCTTCCTATCACTAATGACTCACGCCTTTCCTTCCGTGAAAGTGCGTGTGTACGCTATACATGCCTTTTGGTCTACGAACCCGCATGTACACGTGGCTTGGTCAATGGGGAACCTGCATATACCTCTCTTTCTTCATTCTATGAGCCTGAACTATGATCTGTCATTTGTGTGAGTTTCCATCAAGGACAACACCTGTGTCATAGTGCCAAATCTGTATCATACTGCCAACAATCTCCCCCTTTGGACTCGATGGAAACCCCAAGTCACTCTCCACCTTTTTCATCAAGGGCAATGGGTTATGCTCCCCCTGAGTACATGTTGAATTCTCTGATATGCTGAAGTGTGTTGTCCATGCTCCCCTTGAATATAAGCAAGGTCTACAAAAACATGACTCTATACATACATCATACATGACCTTCCTATCACTAATGACTCATACATATATCCATCTCCCAACCAAACACAACCAAGTGGGTATATACCAAATGTTTATACATGTTAGAACATTACATCATCCATCCCATGCATAGTGGGGAAACAAAATAGGTCATTTCATGACCTTGACAATAGAATATATACATGACATAGAGACCAAATATCTAAAACAAGACTATGATAGTTATCAACAATTATCATCAGCAGTATCTATCAATCACCATGCAGACCGGCAACCATGATCTCCCCCTGAACTTATTCCACCTGAATAAAAAACAACTGTGAATTTGTACCAAGATCTTCTAAGATAATGCCAACAATGCATTACTATAGGTATATGCTCACCCTGAACCTGTGCCAAGTGATCACTGTCAGACCCATATCAGACACCTTTTATCCATTGTTTTTCTTCAAACCAACATATATGCGACTATATCCACAACAACTGGTGTATGTACGCAGATACGCTTCATGAAACTCACGTACAACCAATTTTCTCTAAAATAAATAAGTTTTAACAGCAATATGATGCATCAACTACTCCCAACTTCTATTTGAGATATTCAAATGTCTCTCTGGGCAGTGGTTTGGTGAATATATCAGCAACCTATTCTTTGGAGGGAACATACTCCAATTTGACCTTTTGTTCAAGCACTTGTTCACGTAGGAAATGATATTTGATGGGTATGTGCTTGGTCTTGGAATGCACGACTGGATTCTTTGAAATATTGATTGCACTTGTATTATCACATAGAATGGATATGGGTGGACTACATGTGATATGAATTTCTTGCAATGTTTGCATTATCCAAAGGAGTTGTGTGTAGCAAGATCCAGCAGCCACATATTCTGCTTCAGCTGTAGATAATGTAATTGAACTTTGTTTCTTGCTGAACCAAGACACTAATCTGGAACCCATATAGAATGCACCACCACTAGTGTTTTTCTGTCATCCATGCTTCCTGACCAATTTGCATCTGTATATGCATGAAGTGTAAGATCTGTATCCCTAGGATACCATAAACCAAAATTTTGAGTTCCTTGAAGATATTTAAAGATCCTTTTGACTGCCTGAAGGTGTGATTCCTTTGGATTTTCTTGCAATCTTCCAACTATTCCCACTGCATGCATGATGTCTGGTCGGGTACCTGTTAGATAAAGCAAATTGCCAATCATGGATCTGTAGGTTGGTTGATGTACTGTTGTTGATTCATCATTTGAGCTAAGACTGCATCTTGTTACCATGGGGGTACATACTGATTTAGATTCTTCCATGTCGTATTTTTTCAAGATCTGCTTGAGATACTTGGTTTGTGATAGAAAAATACCATCTTTATTTTGTTGAACTTGTAGATCAAGAAAATATGTGAGCTCACCAAGAAGGGACATTTCAAATTCTTGATGCATTACCAAAGCAAAGTTTTGACTCATGGCTTCTTCATTGCTACCAAAAATGATATCATCAACATACACTACAAGTATTAGCAATTTATCATTATCAATCTTTGTTTATAGATTGTTATCAGTTGATCCTTTTGAAAAGCCTTGTTGATGGAGGTATTTGTCAAGATGGTAATACCATGCCCTTGGATCTTGTTTTAGACCATGGAGATCCTTTCTGAGTCGGCATAAAAGTTTTGGATCATTTTCAAGGATGAACCCGTCTAGTTGCTCAATATATACTTCTTCTTCTAAGTCTCCATTAAGAAAGGCAGATTTTACATCCATTTGGTATATTTTGAATTTCTGAAAGCTAGAAAGAGCAAGGAACATTCTTATGGCTTCAAGTATAGCAACAGGTGCAAAAGTTTCATCAAAATCTATACCTTCTTGTTAAGCATATCCTTTACAAACAAGTTTGGCCTTGTTTCTGATAACTTCACCATTTTCATTCAGCTTGTTTTTAAATATCCATTTGGTTCCTATGATATTCTTATCATGAGGTCTAGGAACTAATTCCCAAGTATTATTCTTTTCAATTTGTTCAAGTTCTTCATTCATGGCCTTGACCCAACATTCATATTTGCATGCTTCACTTACATTTTGAGGTTCAATGGAGGAAAGCAATGCTAGATAGCTTGAAGCTTCTGTAATAGTTCTTCTTGTCTGGACACCTGCCTCTTTATGTCCCAAAATTTGAGTCTCTGGATGATTTTTCTAAACATATCTGGATGTAGTCTTTTCTTTTGTCGTTATCTATTCTTCTGGAGCTTCATTGCTTTCTTCTTCTTCAGAATTTGTTTGATTTGATGTGGAAGGATAATCCTCATCTTCTTCACACTCTTTGGTTTTTACCTGCTTCAGATTTTTACTGCTTCATCAACCACAACATCAATACTTTCAATAATTTTCCCAAATATTTTATTATAACAATTATATCCTTTACTTCAGGAAGAGTAACCAAGGAGAATGCCTTCATCTGCTCTAGGTTCAAACTTGCCAAGTTTTTCATCAATCCTTTTGATGTAACATTTTCTTCCAAAAACTTTGAAGTATTTTACAGTAGGAGTCTTAGCATACCAAAGTTCATGTGGAGTTTGAGTGTTGTTTACCCGAACATTTGCTTTTTTGAGGATAGTGACAGTAACAAATGCAGCTTCACCACAGAAGGTTGCAGGAGTTCCAGACTCATCTAGCATGGCACGAGTCATTTGTTAAATAGTTTTTTTCATCCTTTCTACCACTCCATTTTGCTGAGGAGTCCTTGCGATGGAGAATTCTCTTTTTATTCCACGTTCTTCACAAAAGTTGAAGAATTCATTCGAGGTAAATTCCCCTCTTCAATCATATATGAGGCATTTGATTTTGCGATATGATTCATTTTCAACCAAAGCTTTGAAGGCTTTGAACTTTTCAAATGCTTCATCTTTATGCTTTAGAAGTCCTATCCAACACATTCTGTAAAAATCGTTAATGAACAATATAAAGTATTCTTCTCCACGAGGTGAATTTTTCCTTAATGGACCACATAAATCAGTATGAACAAGTTCAAGAGGCTTACTAGCTGATCCTTACTTCTCAGAGAAATGTGCTCTGGTTTGCTTACCAGATTGACATGATTTGCATATTGTATTTTCTGGAATGTTGATATCGGGAAGATCACGAACAACCTAGAATTTGCATGCTTTCCTTATTTGTGGGAAGCTTAGATGCCCCAATCTTTTGTGCCATAGCCAGTGTTCATCATTTTTTCTTAAATAGCTTTGTTGTTGTCCTCCCTTGAGTATGTATAAGTTGTTAGGAGTTCTTATGCCTTTGATCATGGTTTCTCCTATATCAAGCTCACGAACAACACATCCATTTGGTCGAAATACTACTTCATTTCCTTGATCACACATTTGACTGACACTCAATAGGTTATGCTTTAGACCATCAACATACATAACATTCCCAGCTTTAACCTTTTCTTTTAAGAGAACAAAACCTTTACCTTTTATGACAGTAGGAGTGTCATTTCCAAATGAGACCTTCTTTTCCTTTCCTAAGGTGTTGTATGGCTGAAGTTTTTCTTTATCACCTATCATGTGTTTCGAGCATCCATTGTCGATTTACCACTGATTTTCTTGTCCTTCTACATACAAGGGTATACCACATCTTTCTGTTTGTGGTTCTTTCTTCCTCCATATTTTGGGACTCGATGAAGTTTGCTCCTTCTGAGATGTTTCCCGAAATTTACTCCTGCATTTAGAATCTTCATGACCGAAATTGTTACAGGTAGAGCATTCTATTTCATTTTCAAGAAGCGAAAAGTTATTGTAGGTCCTTTTCATAATCCCTATCACATTCCTTTGATTTCGTGCTTCTCTAGTCATGATGGTCTTGTAGGCAACACATTGAACAACTTTGTGTCCAAAGTTATGACATGAAAAACATTGGCCATTAAATAAGTTCTTGTGATTATCGAATCTACTGACCTGGTGATTGTAGTTTCTATTGACATTCATTCTTGAAGCAAATTGAATATGATTTACCTAAGGTTGGTTGTAACTTTTGTTCATCCTTGAAGTAGATTGAACCTGATTTACTTGGTGAACTGCTTTATGCCTTTGCTGACAATTGTCAAACTGTTCACTGCTCTTTGCTGCATCAAGATAGCTTTTAGTGGAGGTTGACGGCTTCTCTGCTTGCGATGCTTCTTTAGTATATCCAAGACCTATCTTTATTAGAGGAGAGTGCTGCACTTTGATAATTTCATCTAAAGTTTTTGATCCTTTAGCAAATCTGAGATTGAGAGCTTTTGTTTTCTCAATATCTTTCCTTAGACCCACAATTTCACATTCTAGTTTTTCATTGTGTTTTTCTCTTTTAGCAAGTTGGAATGTCAGAGTATCTATAATCATATTCTTTTCTTCTAAATAGATTTTGAGTTTAGATATTCCTTCATAAATATTATCTTCATCTAAAGCATCCAAGAAATCATCATCTTCAAAAGCTATCAAAAGTCTATAGTCATTATTATCTTCATCACTATTTGATAAACAATTGCTATCTTCATGGGTATAGTAGCTCTTCTTACTTGCACTTTGTTTTCTATTCCATTTTGTTGATTCCTTACCTTTATCAAGCTTATCATTATGAGGACATTTGGCAGCATAGTGACTGACTCTTCCACAAGCAAAATATTTGAAAGATAGTTTAAATCTGAATCTTCCATAACCCCGTTGAAGGTTCTTGACAAAGATTGCTTCTTCCTCTTCTTCTGAAATATGTCCTGATTCATTGAGTTCTTCTCTTCCTAAAGCTTTGAATGCGGCTTCTCTCATTTCTGATGGACCTCCTTTTCTCATTTCAAAAGTAGTTAAGATTTCGTGCACTTGTGTCACAGTGATGCTCTAAAGATCCTGCTTTTGTTCTATGGTAAAAACTTTTGATTCAAACTTATTAGACAAGGATCTTAAAACCTTTTCAACTAAAGTAACTTATTTTATCTCTTCACCCAAGTTCTTCATGCAATTAACAATCTCATCTATACGTAAGAATTAATTAGCTATACTCTCATCATTGTGCATTTTGAGAGTTTCATATTGAATTCTGAGAGATTGCAGTTTTGCACGTTTTACCTGATTATCTCCTTCATAGCTTAGAACGATCTTGTCCCATATTTCTTTGGCAATTTTGAGCTACATAGCTTTGACAAATTCTGATTGTGATAGACTCCCCAATAATGTATTGACAACCTTGGCATTGGTTTCATATTGCTTTTTACCTGTCGTATCTGTAGGAATTGTTGATGGAAATGTATATCCTCCTTCCACGATTTCCCAGACATCTGTTCCAAGATATTGAAGATAGGTTGTGGTTCTTACCTTCCAATAGATGAAGTTTCTCCCATCAAAGATTGGTGGTCTAATGGATCCCTCTCTTTCGTAGTTACTCATGATTATAGATCTTCCTTCAAGCGATCAAGCTTCTTCTAAGGGACCTACTCTGATACCAATTGTTGGAAATAATATTGAGTTGGGGGGGGGTGGTGAATCAGTATTAGTAAGTCAACAATATTTCATTTCCATAATCAGATTAATATACGCTACTTCAGTTAATGGAACTTGCGTGTATATGCAACTGTATTTAAGGCAACTAGCGTATATCCTACAAACTTATGATTCAGTTAATTTATTATATGTTGATCTTTAATCAGTGTATCAAAACCATATAAATAGTAACTAGGTGCAGTAAACAGAAGATACAATCACACACACATGAACACAAGATATAAGGTGGAAACCTAATGTGGTTGAAAATCACCTGCTGCAATCGTCTCTATCTTCTTTTTAATAAGAAACTTCTTTGTATAATTTTTGTACTGGTGCAGTCTTATATCAGTACACAGGCTTCTAACTACAGAAGGTTGAAACCTTCTCTCATTCTCCAGCTTCTCCTGGAAGGGAGCTACATCCCCTAGATCTTGTACTAGCTTATGTGTTTACTAGTACGTAGGTGCAAGCTTCCAGAAGGCTACAACCTTCTCTTTTCTTCCAGGGACCACATTTCATAAATTTTCAGATTGGATCCATCAATAACATCAATCAAACATCAAATTTATTTGCATCAATCAATCTCCTTTGCACCAACCAAAACTGAATCAAGCAATCACTTCTCAGAATGTTGTAACCAGAATACAGTAACAATAACTAGAACCCAGGCCAAAACCCAGAACACTGCAACAACAAACAAAGGTAGCTAAAGCATATTTTATGAGATATACACTACTCCAATGTGTCGAACCTACGTACATACATTGTTTTCTCAAGGCGAACCTGCGTACAGATCTGCAAATCAAATTTAAGATGTATATGATGTTTTGATATGCAGAACCAGCGTGTATACGTGTCTTTGCTAAAGTGAACCTGCGGATAGATATGTAAATGATGATTTAAACTTTGCAACAATTCCAGACATCAGTTATACCCAGATCATCATATTTACAGATTACAACATGCGCCAGTTATTCAGATAAAAGATAAAAACCACACAAAGATACTTCTCCTCAAGCCTTAAGATCTTGACCCATCAATAGAACTTATCCTTCATCAAGTGCTTAGGTTCATCCTTCATTCAGATCCAGTTGCGCACCATAACCCAATAACCTGTATTCTAGATCTTGCTCTTCATTAGATATTCAATTCATGAGTGCTCTTTGCCTAATGATCTTCTCCTCCTTTTATAGTCTTAGGCCTTACTCAATACCATGGTCCAAAACCACTTAGAATCAATACCTTGGACCAAATACCTGGGGTCAACACTTCGGACAAGATACCTTGGACCAATACCATGGATCAAAATACCATGGACCAAAACTAAGTTTTCCAACATGTACGCGCCTTTCCTTCCGTGAAAGTGTGTGTGTACGCTATACGCGCCTTTTGGTCTGTGAACCCGCGTGTACACACGTCTTGGTCAATGGGGAACCTGCATATACCTCTCTTTCTTCATTCTGTGAGCCTGAACTGTGATCTGTCATCTGTGTGAGTTGCCATCAAGGACAACACCTGTGTCATAGTGCCAAATCTGTATCATAATGCCAACAACATGTCATGCCATTAAAGAAGGCAACCCAAGGTTGGAAGAAACAAGCACTTTAACCAAATATTTGGAGGTTGAAGGTTAATTATAAATATAGCTTGTGGTTTAGTGCCTTGTTGGGTGAAACATTCAACATATGTGATTGTTGGATTCTTGGCATAAATGTTTAACACCCTTGTTACCAACTAGTAGCTCTTTTATAGAGGCCACAAAAATATTAACGAAACTTTGGATTGTTGGATAAGTTATGAGATGACCTTGGAAGGAATATCATTCTAATAAATTGAAGTGTTCCCAAAGAACACTTGGGTCTACAAGGTTTAATAATTGGTTGAGGAGTTGGTAATGAAGACATTGCTTTGTAAGGTTGCATTAGGGGTGTGCATGCTCACTTTAAGGATGTAGTTTGAAAATTAAAGGTGGATGGATCCATGGGCCTAATAAGGAAAGCATGGAGTAGAAAAGACCATATTATTTCAAGGAAGTGATTAGGCCTTCCTCCATATAAATATTGGGTTGATGGAATTTAAGGATTGAATGGTGGCAGTACTTAGTTTTAATTAGGTAGCCAAGTCTAATAAGTAAGACTTAGAGAGAAGGGTTTTTAAGCCAAGATAACTAAGTTGTATACCACCAAGTCTACGTTAAGATGATATTTTCACTTAGTGTCTAATGAAGTTCAATGGTTGAAAGGAAATTCTATAATAGGCATAGTTGGAACATTGGGTTTCAAGGAAAAGTTGTAGTTGATGTAAGACTTGATGTTTGGTAGTTTTGAGTCATGGAAGTCTACAATAACCTTGGAAAACCAAGGAATTTTG
The DNA here is from genome assembly GCA_000404065.3 of Pinus taeda. Lineage (NCBI taxonomy): Eukaryota > Viridiplantae > Streptophyta > Pinopsida > Pinales > Pinaceae > Pinus > Pinus taeda. The sequence goes on from APFE030312443.1 coordinate 132,061, forward strand.
TCACATTCAAGAATAGAGGTTCCAAAGGATAAGTGGAAGATGTTTAGAAAGGGATGAAGGCTTCATGGTTGGAGTTCTTCTTGGAGAAAGACAAAGGTTGTAGGTAGTAGTCTTCTAGATCACTCTTGAGTAGTTCTACTTGTAGTACGACAATGAGTCTAGAAGAGACTTGGAATATTGGTTGAATGTAGAGTATAAATGCATAAGAAAAATTTTGAGCTCTAAAATGGGCCTCCTAATGAAAATTATAAAATAGTAGTTAAAACATTTAATTAAGATAGGAATTTTCAAAGGGAAGAAAGAAAACTACTTTAAAAAAATATACGTTTGACATATTTTTATAGGATTAAATTTCTAGTGTAGGAACTTTTTGGATGCATAATTTAATTACACCTCCAATGAGTGCTTAAACTTGAAATTTGAATAAAACCTATGATGAGATAAGTCAAAAGTACAATAAAAAGGTCGATTTTAATTGCACTCCAAAACTACTTGAGCTTATAGTTGACATCATCATCCTTAATCCTATTGGTTTATTTAAAGTTGATTTTGATAGGATATTTTTTTTATTTGAGGCTCCTTTTTTTACCTCAAAATTACTCCAATTGTTGGTTGGACCTACTCTTGTAAACTTATATGGTTGTTTCTTCCCCCAATAAAGTTAGAGGTGCCTAGCGTGGGCACTGCTCACATATCTTGTGTTGTCGATGTTGCATTTTTTTCAATTGAGTTAAGTGTTGAAGTTGTTAACTTAATATGCTTTTTAAGGTTGTGGTTGGATGTTAGGCCTTTATGCTAATGAACTTGTTAAAATGCTAATGTTGTAACTTAGAAAGAAGGTATGGGCATTTTCTAAGTGAATAGATGTAACATGCTTCCAAGTAAGCTTAGGGTGGTTGAGCCATTGAGTCTAAAGCAAGGAATTGTTATATGCGTTAGAGTGCCTAGTGTGAAAAATTGGGTGGAAATATCTATAGCTGACAAATAGCGACTAATCCAAAATCACCCATTAGAGAGATAATAAAGATAAGACAAAACTCCATAAAATTCTATTCTACTACTATTTTAGCCTACTTAATTAAGTTGTTAAGTGAGGGAATGAGTGAAAGTGCAAGACACATGTATCTTGATAAGTCCATGGAGATCCTATAATGGCACTAATGAAGTTTTTTAATGACCCTTGGAATTCATTTAAAGACCCATATTTGATAAGTCTTCTGATAGCATTTATGTCGATGAATATTGCAGTTTAAATGTCCCTTACATTCTAAATGAGAGAGAATCCCATTAATTATCCAATAAAGTGTAAACAAAACTCTAAAAAAACTCTTAACATACACATGTACGATATACATATACCTTAATTTTCGAACCATTGACCTATCAAATTAATTAAGCTTGTTAGCGTAGCGGGATAGACAAATATATATATATCTTTCACATATTGACTTATATCATGTCAGTAATTAGAGATGGAATAAATCAAAGGAAAATGTGTTAGCCATTAGACATTATCATGTCCAAAAGTCTCAAATAACCATCATATTTATCATCTATTGTGTTTTCTCATCCTACAACACATATAAATATCACTTTTTGTAGTCCATGTGCTTTTTGAAGAAGATTCAGCTACTCGTGAAGAAAAGAAGGGGGTAGCAGAAGGCTTTACCTACCCTCTCATTAAGACATAGAAGAAGGAATAATTACCCTCTCATTCATTCAAGAAGAAGGAAGGTAGGGAAGACAGAGTCTACTACTCATCTTCTACCTAGCCAAGCAAGAAGGTAAGAATGGTTTACTCTCTCATTCAAAAGCTAGAGAAGGTATTAGAAGGAAGAAGATTCAACTTATCCCTCATCCTAGTTCACAAAAGGAGCATGTAAACACCCTTCCTCTTCACAAAAGGTCCATGTACCTTAAAAAGTGGATAAATGCTTGAAAATAAATGTATAAATAGATAATAAAAAAATAAAATAATAAATGCTTGAAAATAACTTATTAGGGGAATTTTGAGGTCTAAAGTGGGCCTCCTAAGGAAAAATGTAAAACCAAAACAAAATTTATAAGAACCAATAAGATTCAAGATGATAATGTGTAAACCATGGGGATGATTCACCTTTTTTGAGTAAAAAAAAAAAAAGATTAAAAAATAATAAAATAATAAAACTACTTTTTCAACTCGTATTTTCAACTTATCTCCCTAATGTTTTACTCAAATTTCAAGTAGGATTACTCATTGGATGCAAAATTTAATTCCTAATCCAAGGAGTTCCCATGTTGCATACTTTTGATGCACCATGCTACACATAAAAAATGAGAAATACATGAAAAAAACGTTATTACAATCATGTTTTTCAGGTATTTCCCATTTTTCGTGTGGCAGTGCCATCGAAAGTATGGAACATGAGTACTCCTTGGATGAAGAATCAAATTTTTCATCCAATAAGTTTTGTCGCTCGAAATTTGAGTAAACCCATAGGGAGATAAGTTAAAAATATAGTTTTTTCTTTTTTCCCTCTAAAATTTGATGATGTAATCTAATCTTATTTTATTATTTCCAATATTATTTTATAATTTCCTTAGGAGGTCCATTTAAGACCTCAAAATTCCCCTAATGCATGTTCATGAGTGGGGTGTATAGAACTCATACACCTATACCTTTTTAAAACCCACTACCAACTACATCAATCAACTTATAAGAGTATAAAAGGAGGTCTAATATTGGATAAAATTTAATAAATGCTTGAAAATAAAATGTTCCTGAGTGGGGTTTATAGAACTCACACACCTATACCTTTTTAAAACCCACTACCAACTACATCAACCAACTTATAAGAGTATAAAAGGAAGTCTAATATTGGAGGGAAGGCTAACTAGCATAGCTACCACATTGGCACCCTTATGCTAAAGCAATTATTGGTGAATGTTATTCTAAGTTTTCATGACCTTCTTTCCTCATAAAACCTTTGTTTTCTAAGTTATATCTTATTTCCTTAGGTTTGAGGCCTAAATATCCTTAGTTTTTCTCAATATTTTCCTTGATGAGGAGTTGGAGTCTAGAAATTATATTAAATGGATCAAGATCGGAGGATGGTTATGAAAGGTGCTAGAAGAAAGATATCAAGTGTATCTATAGTTTATTAGTATCATTAATAAAATGAATCTATCTATTCTCCCCCTTTGTAAATGAAATTGTTCTTTCTTGATGATTTATATTCAATTCATATTTAGATGTATGCATTGACTTGCTTGATTAGTTAGTTAGACTTTGTTATCCTTTATACTTGAATTTTTAAAACAGATTGCAATGAGAAAAGTTGTTGTCTCTTTGTGAGTAGATTTTTTGGGTTTGGATTGAACTAGTGACAAGCATAACTTGATTATCACACATAATTCATTGCAAGGCATCCATCAAGATGACATATATAGTTTCTATAATAAAAAGTTAGTTATGGCAAGTAGTTCAAGTTTAACTTTGGGAAAAGAAGTATGTTGCTCTTCAAACCACTCTATGATAATTAAACCTTAGCTATTAGGATAATTTTTTCCACAAAAAAATTGGTGACTCCACTAAGGAGCACTCATTGAGTTCTTCTCATCGAGTTTTCCTTTATTGTTTTTTGGCTTCTTTTAGGGTACTTTGGTACTTCTTATTGTGTTTACCTTGCCTTCCTTTCCATAGGCCAATTTTTAGGGAATTTGCAAGGTTTTTATGAATTTTTCTACTCTATGCAGAGCATGTAGATGGCTTTCCTTTATATATAATGCATGCACATGCTTTTTATACTAATAAGAAATGTGTATACATGTTTCCTTCACAGAAGGAGATTCTACCTCCTATAACACTAACTTTCACAATTTCAACCTATTTTTGTCCTTTCTTAGTTTGTTTTTGGCTAGTCTAAAGGGTGAGGATCTATAATGAGTAGGGAATATTTGTTTTTTGTGCTTGATTAATTACATTAGGTTTCATTTATAAGAAAAGAGAAAAGAAAAAAAGAAAAAAACATTGTTTTTTTTTTCCTTTTTTTCTTCCTTTTCATGTTTTTAGAAGCTCCTTTAATTGCATTTGTTGTTAAAGTTGTTCAATGACTGGTAGAATTTTATTTTTAAAAATTTCAAAAGGGAAAAAAAAAATAGGATTTACATTGCATAGTGTTTTTTATTTTGAAAAAATCATTCATGTTTAAAGCTTGATGGAGGCCTAGTTTCATTGAAGGATAAGTGTAAATTGAATAATTCACCTATGTTCTTATGTTTCCAGTTATTTTAGGTGTCTTTAAACATCATTAATTGTATCTCTATCTCCCTGAGTAATAAACCACCCTTTAAAATATATGATTAAACATATACATCAACTAAAATTTTTCTTTTTAGAAAAACCAATATATTATACAAATTAGAGCCTTGGTGTAGGATTGACTAAACTCTCCAATACTACACAATTGAACTGATAATTAAGTAAAGACAACAAATTCAATTAGTGGTGAATGATAATTTCGAAGATAACACCTCTAACATAGGTGCCAATCACTAGGTCAAGTTGGTTCAAGCGTTCAGATTATGCCTAATCGCTTCAATTATTGGTTTATGCATGTACACGAGTTTATCTAAATTTGCAAGTCCTTAAAGTGACATTATTTCTTTTGAAGCTTTAGGTCTAGGACTCAATCCTCTGATTCCTACTCATATGCAGAAGCTTGACTAACAACTTTTCCCTCTTGTTATCAATTGTAAATTGGTACCCTTAGTTTCTTTTCCATGGGAACTATGCTTGGGTGAATACAAATAAGAAATGCTTGTGGTACCAAATGAGAACTCATAATCTCTATATTATCACCCTTGGAGGGTGCTCATCTTCATGAGGGTATCTACACCTTGGGTGATTGTTGCACAGAGGTTACGATAATTGTCTCCCTCACCTTTATCCTTTCATATCAGGCCCCAATAATTCCATACTAACTTCTAGAAGGCTCTCTAATCATATCTTAATTGATTTAGATCCAGGTCCTCACCATCCTAAACTACAAGAGATAAATTTCTCAAGGCCCTATAATTTCATACTTACTTTCAAAAGGATATCTAATCATCTCTTCACTAATTTAGATATGGGTCCTAATCATCCTAGACTGATGTTTGGACTAGTGGGTTTTCTTATTGCTTGATATGATAGGAAATATATAGTTGAGTGCTTTGTGATTGTTTATTAGATGGCCTTAGGTGATTTTTGTCTTGTCAAAATTTTATTTTTTGTTTCACAATGGCTAAACAACCACTTTGTTGATTTAGAATACACATGGGTCTTTCTCTTGAGAATGTGGATCCTCCTCATAGGAAAATGGTAGATAATCCTAACTCTCCTCCATTACAAGTATTCGGGGAGACCTAAGCGACAATAAATAATCTTGCATGGGAAGAGACAATGTAGGAACATCGTAGCTCATAAGCGTTATCCATTGAAGGGTACCTTAGATATTTGGATGCTCATGTTCCTATACTTAGTAGGGCTCCATATCCTTCTTGACATGATGATATTGATCCTATCAAGATCAAATATCTTACTAGTCCAACTTTAGCAAATTTTAATCTAATCAATAATTCTCAAATCCCGACTCTTTTTAATGCTCACAACGTTGATAGTTAGTGTCACACTGTACATACAAATATTTTATACCAGTGGGAAATCATGAGTAATTTCAATGGTTCTCTAGGAGTTAGGGTCATTCATATCCCCATAATTGGTGTTTTTTATGGTGGATTTAATCCTCCCATTCCAAGTGCCTCTATAATAAGCACATTCCCATCCACGTCTAGAACTTCAAGTGGAGGTAATTTATTTGTTGTGATAAATACCAATAGTGATGTTGGAACCCAATCCTCTAATTCTTATGGTAAGAGTGTTTTCTCTTTTGAAATCAAAGTCGAATCAATAGGTGGTTCAACAAGAAATCCATAGGTAACAAAGAGTTTAATGCAAGTGACATTTTCCTGAAATGGGATAAAGCCCATGAGGACAAAGGTAAATACCCAAAGTTTTAGCCCTATGGATCAGTCCATACCAAGTTAAAGAAAAATTTGGCCAGAATACTTACCAACTTCAAACTATAGACATGAATAACGAACCTCTTCCCATAAATGGCCAAGATCTAAAATTTTACTTCACTTAGCAACTCTTGTAGTTTCTCACTCATCTTTGTACATATTTACTTTCCTATAATTTCCTTTCATGTTTCCAATTTCTTGTCTTGTTTTAGTTGCATGCATTGCCTTTATGCTTTGCTTTCAACCCCTTAAAGGCCTCTTGTTAATAAATAAAGGCATTTTCATATGAATAAATAATTTTGGAACATTGTCAATAACCCAAACATGTTGTGGCACTTGTTCAATCATTGGCTAATTGTTGATATTTGTTTCCCTGCCTAAACTTGAACACCTTACAAGTCATATTATCCCTAAAGGAAATATGGAGTAGACTATGTGGGGGAACCCTAATAAGCTCGAATACCATTTTTATCTTAACAAGAGCTTCATTACTTAAGTTGGATTTAAAATTCATATTTATTTTTTTTCAATGACTTGACCTCATGGATAGAGAAGGGAGAAGGATAAACTTGTAATGAGAAAACTCTTTTCAGAATATTAAATAAAGTCTTTGAAAAAAAAGAAACAACCTCTCTTGCTTGTAAAATAAGTCAGGATACCTCATATTCTATAGCAAAATGAACTCCTAATAAATTATGCCATTATGCACATACAAATAAATAAGTAAATAAAATGGTATAGGATTGAGAAAGGCTTCCTACGCAGAGAGGTGATACAAACGACTTCGTTGGGGTACTGAACAGGTCCATTGGAAACAAAGCAACATTTGTGATTTCTTGAAGTGACTCCGCTGAGGCACTGAAGAGGTCTGTTGGCAATGAAGCAACACCAAATACCCACTTCAATTCTAAACATTCTTAGCTCATACATTATTATCTAGGTCTCGTATTTAAGTCAGTGGTGTCATTTATTAACTGATGGAGTGTTTCAAAGAAATCCATTTCGAGTAATGAAGAGTCTACCATATTTAGCGAAGGGTTGTACAATAAATTCAAGGGGACTCATGAGTCTAGAACAATACTTCTAAGGGTAAGAATTCAGCTTCGATAAAGGTCAAATGGAGATTCTAAGGTCCCACCAATGTATTGTCAATTGTTGTAGCCACTACAACAACCCCAAAATTTCGACTCTTTCAAAATTTTGGAGACCCCCCATACTGAAATCTCCATCATCCTTTGCCTATGGTATCTTAAGGTTATGATTCTTCTTAGCCTATCTAGGATTTTTTCCCTCGGACTTAGAAAACCTAGGCTTAGCAACCTAAAACTTTGGAACTTGAATTTTTCCTCACCTAGTCACAAGTCTCAACTATAGTTTCTAATGATGGTTTCACTAATTATTAAAATCACAACTTGTTATTGTTGCCTTTGGTCACTAGTTGCATCCATAATTTGTCGAGGCTATTGTACTGAGTGTAAGAGTTGTGATTTGCAACCTTATTCAAACACTCTTTCTTCAAGTCACAAGGTCACATTCTTAACGCTTGGCCAAGTCTTCCTATGATTAGAGAATGTGATTTGCGACACCCTTAGAGGTCACTAATCACATATGATAGGAATACCTTGTAACTCCCAATTGTGACCCCTCTCCTGGATGCAAATTTTTTGATCTGCAACCCCACTCATTTTATCGCACGCAACCAAAGAATCGCACATCTTCAACTTGCAGCCCCCTTTAGGTCACAATCGCATTCGCAATCCACATTGGCTCTTCGCTAATATTTCCCCATGAAACTTGTTACCTACACACTAGGCTTGTCATACATGATAGAAGCATCACGCAGGTCAAGAATGTGGCCCACCTCCACACGTGCTACCTCTTTATAAAACTTTGATGCCCTCATAATCTTCACTCTTGTTTCTCTACACTTGCATAAGCGACTCCTCTCCAGTGATTGGAAGTTACACACAACATCTCCCAACAAGTAAGTAATGCATACCCAAGCTAAAAATCATTACTCTTTGTTGCATATCGACAAGTGTTTACACCCTTGGTGTCCCGACCCTACATATTCTCATTCAGATGTTCGCTTCCCTTCACATACCCATTATACTTATGTCTCCTCCCTTGGCATCTAAATATGATTAATAGGTTTACCCTCTTCTAACTAATTCTAAAAAACCATTTTCCACCAGGTCCCTATTGTTACCCGTCATCAAAACTTTATTTTTTTATGGCATCGAACTGCCCAAATTAAAACTTTCTTTTTTTGTGATGTCATATGGAAAATGCTCAATCAAGCCCATTTTAAATTAGTGTGTTATGGGTCATTTTGTTTCATTCACTCAAATGGCCTGGAACCCGAATCAATCAACATCCTTGACACCTTTTCATTATCCCTTTGCAAAGCCTCAAGCATTGATTCTCCAAAAGGTCCAAGAATTATGGGTTTATCAGCTTAAAAAATCGTTTTTGGCCCTAGTACATCCTTCCTTTGAGTCCACTTGTGATAGTCCCATGTTGCATAACTGAGTAGTTGCAATGACCAATGCATGTTTCTCTACTTTGTTGGTGCGATGGTTTTAGAATTTAAGGAAAAAAAATTACGAAACTTCTTCCGAAAGATTCTAAGGTGGTTTTAACCATTTACCATGCATAGAGATCTAAAATTCCTATCCTACCTTACTCTAGTGGTATTATCTCTTATCCCTAAAGCTTATCCTCCCTCATATGTGAATCTCAGGCCTAGATTGGTAAATCCTAAACTACCACTTTTACACTAAAAATTCACTACCTCCAATAGAGTTTGGGTTGGATTTTGGAGACTTTTAACTATGCCCTGATGTTGCTTCTTTTTCCTAAGGACCCATTACCATCCTTGAGTTGTGATTCAAGGATTGCCTTGTGGCTAAGGAAGGACAAGTTTGGTGGGAAATTCCACATTGTCAAGAACTTTAAAAAGGGTTGTAACCTTCTCCTACATTTCATTAATACAAGAAGCTTTGTTTTCCTATGCTTTGTGTCTATTTTATGCATATGTATTTCAATTCCCACTTGACTCATTGAATAGAGATATTATTTTATGTGATGGATGTCTTGTAGTTCTCTTATTTGTTGTAACTGTCTTGCAAGTTCCATTTATAGTAATTGGAGTTGGACCCAAAGTTTACAAACCAAGAGAAGAGGAGTACTAGTGTTGGACTTCAGGTAGGTTTTTCCTCCATTTATTAATTTCTCTAAGGAAAACATTGTCCATTTAGTTTTATGTTGTTTCTAGGTAAGCCACTAGATCTAGGGGATTCACTTCTATCCATAAAAGATAATTTTCCATAAAACAACTTAGTGACTCCACTAGGGAATGAGATGTTCCTTTAGTGGCTTCCTTAGTTTATCCATTTTTATACCTTTCAATCCAACTTAAATTGACTTGTTTACAAAGTAATTAGACTTGGGAAAGCATTAGTTTGAGGTTCGTAGGATTTTTATTTTTTCTTTTGAACAAAAGTAGCCCCAACTCACTTTTTGGTCTAAGACAAAGCGACCCAACACACCTGTCTCTCTCTACAAGTTTGATGCATCGCACTAGTTTCTGTGTCTAGCCTGTGATGGTTCCTGTAGGATGAAAAAATTGCATTTCTATACCTTGCTCTCAGTTTTGATTTCTTCCAATAAATTTTTTTGATCCTCTGTAATAGTCATTGTCTTTGCAAAAGCCATCAATGTGTTTACATTTGTGTTGATCACCTTTTGATGAGGATTTGTTTGGTTTTTATTCCTTCTTGCAAATTAGGGTTTGTAAGCACTTAGCTTGATTATTGATTGAATGAAAAGTATTTTCATATTATAGTTGTAGTTTATGTGGGTTCTTTTGGTCAGTGATCTAGCTTCATTTTTGTTTTCATTGCATTTGGAAATTGAAAAGAAAAGAAAAGAAAATCTTTTTTTTGCATTGCATATAGAGTTGTTTTGATTAAATTGGAATAGTATAATGAAAGATCTGATTAGGGAGTTTTCACTTGCTACATATTTGATCGATGCACTATTTTTTGTTTCTTCATTCCGAGAGATAGATCTTCATTGAAATGAAATATTTATTTTCATCATGCTAGTTGCATCCTAGGAAGTTCAAGTGAATTCATACCACGAGCCTTGAAATTGAAACTTAATTGAAGATAAAATTTAAAAATTTTCTCAATTAACCAAGGGATCATTTGTAACATTAATGAGACACATAGAGGTCTAGGCTGGAGATGTGTTCTAGTGTCGTAAAATGTAGTAGTTGTCGGTATTTATCTACAATACATTATGGGGGTATTTTGTATTCCACCTATGTAAGTATATTAGATCTTTCTCCATGTACCTTTGGGTATATTATATGGCGTTCCCCATATGAAAATTTTATCAAGATACTTCCTATTGTAAAAGACACATTAGACAACACTACCACGAACTGCACTTCCACGTACCTCCGGATATATTTTGGAAGTCCCCTATAGGTTGTTATCTAGCCATAGGTAACTGAGTCGACCATCTTTCTCACTATGATACATTGAACACAACATTCAGGGAGATTTCTTATACATACTGGAAATGGTATTCCACATTTCAGAGTTGCTTGGTAAACCATTTTTCCTAGATACCCATGTTTTATTTTATTTGTGTTGTTAATTTCTAAAACTGATTTATACATCATGGAAGAACACCCTCAATAACATCGTCGTTTGCATAGAATGAAAATATTACCTACTTTACCTCCAAAAGCAACACTTGGTCATCGTAAGAATAAGAAAATTAAAACTACCAAAATTGGTACTTCAAAAGCTAGCCCTTCTTGCACTACGTCCGAAATTAACCAACTAGAATCGTCACTTTCCATAAGTACTAAACCCGAAATTACATCCTTACTAGCTGGTGAGTTTGACGCAGTAAAAGATGTAGCCCTTGAAACATTAGAAACTAAGGTCATTGAACCTGAATTCCTGGATTTAGATATTTTACAATCTGAGGAACCTTAGATAACTCAACCAACTACTTTAGGAGTTTCTTCTTCTCTTCCTTTTCCTTTATCTCAACCACAACCTGTATATTTCGGTCTTGACAGAGAACAACTTCCACCTAGTCTTTTGAGTATTGATAAAATTAGTGAAGAAGAGCCTTGGCTTTCAACTCTTGTCCATTTAATATGAACTCCTCTTTATCAAGACCATCCTTTTCTTACTCCTCCTACTTAAACACAATCTCCTTCCTATCTTACTCATTTTAATTCACCTTTGAACCTCCCTCGACAAACTCTTTTGAGAAGTTCAACCATGAATGAGTCAACGATAGTATCTCAATCCATGTCTGCTATCATGACTAATTCAACTAAAGTTACAACCTCTTCTATATTTGTGACTTCACCGGAAACCCATTTGTATGGTGGTCCATCAGTACCACCTGGCTACTAGTCATTGTCTAGAACATTTTCTAGTGCGTCGACTAGTCCATGGACTTCTCCCTTATTAGCTTCATTAGGAATATGATCCTTTCCTTCTTTGACAAGCACCCCACCATCTATTCCTCCTATTGTGCCTCATTATCCTTTGGAGCAGCAGTATGGTGCATTTCTTAGTGGATTGGGACATCTACAACAACTTACTCCATCCTATATTGGGTACCCTTCTATAGGGGGTCAGTTGCCTCCATATACTCTTATCCTTCAGTGAGGCAGGCAACATATTTTTGGAATGTTCCCTTATGTTGATCAAACACTACAAGTTGTTGCTTTGTCCTACTCAAATCCTCTTCCTACTGGTCCTCCATTTTTGGGGATGGTTGCTAATCCTTCGTACCCTACGTTGCCCATTCAACCTGGTTTGGTTTTAAATCAAATCCTGACCTTTCAACCTATTATGTTTATGCCCTAGGTTGTTGTGAATTTGTCCAATCTATACCTCAACCTGCCCAAGTTGCACCTCAAGTGCGTCAACCTGTTCAGGTTGTATCTCAAATACAACCTACTCCAATGGTATCTGGAATTTCTCAAATTCCATCTACTGAGGCTCTTCGGTGGGTATTACAACTCCACCTCTTGGTCATTATATACCTCACATGCAACTAAATGAACTTGTGCATGGGATGAAATGGGTACCACCCAGTCAACCCAATGTTGGAATGATGCAAAATCTATCCAGGAAAACCTTCAAAAGCATTCCACAAATACCTGTTGGTCAATTTACCATTCTGCAAATTAATTATCAAGGCCAAAAGATCCAACCATAGTTGTTCCAACCTTATCAAGGTTTTCATGGAACTAGGCAACTTGGTTATGGTTACCCTAGTTATCAAAATACTCCTTATCTTGGAATGTAATTACCTATTTCTCAACCCATTTTTTCATGCCCAGGATACCCTCCACCATAGGTTAACCTTTATTCGCAAGGTCAACCTTCCCAAATGGAATTTAATAGACAGTTTCCATTTGTGGCAACGCTTGAATTACCAGATCTATCTTGACTCATGAATGACCCTATTTTTCGTTCTCGTTGGTGGTTGTTATTCCTACTAAATTTCTGAGTGACATTCTAAAATTCAATGGATTCTTGGTGAAGATTTTTCCACTCAAGTTAGGACCTATCATTTATGGTGTTCATCCAACTCCTTGAATGATGATTCCATTAGTTTACGGCATTTACAGAGAACTCTTACTAGTATGACAACTAAGTGGTATGTTGAATTGCCATGAGATTATTTTAACAACTTCAATGCCTTGGCGACCATGTTTCTAACCCATTTCCAATTACCCATCCATTATAAAACTGTAACTGAGCATTTGACCTCCTTGAAACAATCAGATGCTAATCACATATCTGATCATATTCATAAGTGGAGATGTTGACGTTGATTAGTCAAAACTTACATTCCCAATTAGCTATTGGCTGAATGGTTTATCAAATCCCTCTTGCCATCTATAACTGAAGACGTTTCCAAAGGCATATTTGTTACTAAAGAGAAATTCATTGCTCATGCTCAATGTTTGGATTTGGTATATACACAATCTAGCATGCTCTATAACAAGATACCCAATGCTCTGAGACCCCAGTGTACTATTCCACCTGCTCTTCCTCCAAAGGAATCACACATTTTTGATGTCATGATTGGTTCCATTCGTCAGCATTCGGCAAGAAAATATTCTAATCTGCCTAATTTGAAATATGCTCCTGCTATGACCACTCAAATCCCTTTCAATCTTGCTCCTATGAGTGCTTCCGAGATAAAAGTTGTTCAATGTGATAAAGGAAAATCTCAGCAACTCGGAAGTAATAAAAAGGGTAAAGAAAAGAATAAGCAACATAAACCTCCATAGAAAAAGTAGAAGAATCAGTCTCCTGACGAGAAGCGAAAGCCTTGTTATCCATGTCTTATCTATAATGATGGACATTTCATGAAAGACTATCCATATCATGCATATTTCAATATATCTTTGAAAGCTACATCTACCTACCCCTTCCATTTTGATAGACCCCTTTCCAAACCAGGAGACAAATATTATTATTAAAAATTCATCTTCCTTTTCCTAGGTAATGATGGTATATGTTTTTAACCATAAGAGTCATGGTCGCTCCAAGGAATAAGGATTATGGAAACTCGAATCCTTTAACTGGAAAGTATGATTATTAACCTTCTAACTCTACTCAACTTTCTTTTGTCATCACCATATAGAGAAACCAGCTAGTTGTTGAATTGACTATCAAACTGCCTAAAGGGATGATTCATAAGTCAACATTTAATCCTCGAGTGAGAGCTGATCAAAGTTACAACATATTTGAGGATTTCGCTCGAACTCCTTTAGTTATGTCGACACTTAAGGTGTTGCATAGTTTTCATACCCAAAATAAGTCGTTACTAGCATGGATCAGAGGATTAGATCCTTAGGATTCAAATCTTGTGGTATTTAACCACAAGAACGATACTCCCAAACTCCTCCCCCAGTTGACTTTCATTATTCAAGTTGTTAGAAATAAAACTATTCACCACATGATCATAGATGAAGGTGCTTCAACTTGCATCATGTCACTTTCATGTTGGAAATCCATTGGTTCTCCATAGATTAATCAATCACCATCCACCCTCAAATATTTTGATGGGAGAGGATTTAAACCTTACAGGATCTTGAATTCATTATAAGTTGAATTAGGTAGCAAAACAATCTTCATAGAGGTCGAAGTCATTGACAGACCTTTAGATTATAACCTCTTGTTGGGATGAACATGGGTGTATGCCATGGCAGTCATGGTCTCAACCTATTTTAGGATGATTGTTTTCCCTCACCAGGGGGGCATCGTGGCCATCTATCAACTTGCATTTTTTTCCATTGATTCATATGTCACTTGGAATATTCCACTTGTAGTTCAATTGTTATAGCCCTATCAACATGTCAGAGTAGGATTACTTAAATATTCATCCTTGATGGGAACTTTTACACTCCCTCATCTCAACATTACAAATCTGGTTTCCTCTATTAATATGATTTCATCTTCTACTATTCAAATTGATCCCCGGATAGTACTTGACATCTCTAATATTGAATATTTTGGTGACAGAATTCTACTCAATCCCATTGAGCTAGAGTATGAAGCCATTTAATTGACCCGTTTGACAAATCCTGATATTGATGCCTTAGTAAATTGGGTGCCAGATGAATACATTTTCTACTAGCAAGAGAACTATGTATATCATGGTGCCAGATGAATCTCTATGGGATGATCATCATCATAAATCCTCATTCCCTTAAATTCTTGCAAATAATATAGAAGATTCTTATTCACCCAACATTACTAAGTCATTTCGGGGTTCTTTCTCTGTTCGCGAGGTGAATTTCTAGAAGAATTTATTTAATATTGCAGAGATTGTACCCCTCGATATTTCTATCAAGCTTGGAGTTACTGAAAATTTCCACACTAGTGCATCTCATTCTCCCAATGAGATCAAGATTTATATGGACATTTTTCAAGAATTTCGTGACAATTTCGCTTGAACATACAAAGAGATTTTTCTTGTATTCAGGGTTTTGTGATCCATAATGAATTAAGCAAGGTCTTTCAGTAGAAATCACATAAGAGAAATTTTTGGCCGATGCATTTCGAACCAACAAGTGTGGTTCATCATCGGGACCAGATGAAGAGGCAAACCATGGAAAAGGCTTAAATAGGGAGAAATGTAGAGACATAATTTCAAGTAACGGCTATATTTGAACATTAATATTTAAATTATGAGATGTCGAGCATAGATCCAAATATTGTTGTACACAAGATTAAAACTTATTTGGATGCTAAGCCTATTCGTCAATGTTTACGTCTGGTTCACTTGAAGAAAGTTGTTGCCATAAAAGCATAATTTGAAAATCTTTTGCATGTTGGTTTTATCTATCATGTTCCTTTGAATGATTGGGTTTTGAATATCGTTCTCATTATGAAGAAGCATGGTACAATTACAGTATGCATTGATTATAGGGATATCAATTGAGTTTTTCTGAAGGATAACTACCCGACCCCTTTCATTGACCAAATCATTGAAGAATGTGCTAGAAGTGAAATCTTTTTGTTTATAAATGGCTTTCCCAACTATAATCTTATCAACATTCTACTATCAAACCAGCATAAAATTTCCTTCATTTGTCCGTGGGGGACGTTTCCCTATTATAAAATTCCTTTTGGTTTAAAGAAAATTGGCGTAACCTTTTAAAAGGTGATGAATTATCCTTTCCATGATATAAAGCACATAGTACAACCCTATTTGGATGATTTTTTTTCCCTCTCCAAACACCACTAGGATCATCCATTGCATCTCAAAGATATTTTCCTACGTTGTCAGCATTATAACATACGACTAAATCTGGATGTGTGTGTTTTGTGTCCAACCTGGTCGACATTTAGGATTTGTAGTGTCCAAGAATGGGATCTGCATTGATCCTATGAAAGTCCAGGAAATCATTCATTTGACTGCTCCCTCTTCACTTTTTCAAATACAATGCCTTCAAGGGAAGGCTAACTTTCTATGGAGATTTGTCCCTAACTACACGAAACTTATAAAAGGATTTAATTTCCTACTGAAATAGGGGTTCCCTTCCATTGTGATCACATTGCACAAAAATATTTTGATGCATTGAAATATGTGTTAGCTAGAGAATATTTTCTCTATTCCCCTGAATATCAATGAGATTATTTCCTCTATTTAGTTGCAACAGTTACCACAATTGCAATGGTTTTGGTACAAGAAGATGGTATAGGAGACAAAAAGCCTATCTAGTACTTGAGCTGAAACTTGACCGACACTGAATTCAAGTATTCACAAGGTCAAAAAGTTAGCTTTGGTAGTTTTCTAAGTTGCCCAAAGGTTTCACCATTATATACTGCTTGAAAAGAGTACTGTAGTTTCTTATTGACACCCAATGACTTACATTTTGTCACAAAAATTACTGGGGGAAATTACTCCAAATGGATTGTCATCCTTCAAAAGTTTAATTTGGAATTCATCAAGTCCAAATCAAAGAAATATCTAGTATTTGTTGAACCAATTTGTGACCTTCTCTCATTTGAATCAGAATTGACCACTGATGATTTTATTCCAGATGCAACATTGTTTATGATTGATTCTTCTGGCTCTTGGTATGGAGATATTATCATTTATCTCAAATCCCAAAAATGTTGGCCTTATACTACTTGATTTGTTCAATGTCGAATCTGATACCAGGCTTGCTAATATATCATCATTGGTGACACTTTGTGCCACTGTGGTGTTGATTCAATTTTTTGACATTGTATTACTCATCAAGAGGTCGAGAAAGCCTTGAATGACTGTCATGCAGGAGCATGCAACAGACACATGTCTAGTTATGCCGACCACCTAAGAGATTTTTCGTGTTGGTTATTTATGGTCAATCATGTTTCGAGATTATATCCTAAAAGTCGATAAAATTCATGCATGTCAGATTTATAATAAGAAATTTCGTGCGACAGACACATGTCTAGTTATGCGACCACCCAAAATATTTTTCATGTTGGTTATTTCTGGTCGACCATGTTTCGAGATTATATTCTAAAAGCCCATAAATGTCATGCATGTCAGATTTATAATAAGAAATCCCATGCTCCAACCACCCCCATGCATCCAGTTATTGTCGTTGGCCCATTTTCCAAATGGTACATTGACTTTATAACATGTAACCCTCATTTGGCCGCGGGGCATGGCTACATTATTTTTGTTATATACTACTTTACTAAATGGGCTGAAGCGATGCCTACATATGATAACATCAACAAAATTGGTGCATTGTTCCTTTCTAACCATGTAATTTCTAGATTTGATGTGTCTCAAGCTATAGTTACAGACCATGGTAAACATTTTCGAAATTACATGATCTCTGAGCTTACTACCAAGTTGGGCCTTCAACATGATAGCTCAAATCCCTATTACCCACAAGCTAATGGGAAAGTAGAATCCATTAACAAGGTTTTGAAAAAAATGCTCCAATGCATGGTAGGGATTCATAAGAAAAATTGGCTAACCATTATTTTTTCTACTTTATGGGCATATTGAACATCTATCTGAATGACAACTAGATTCAGACCCTTTCAATTGGTGTATGGTCCAAAATCAGTTCTCCCAATTGAGTGCGAGATTCCATCTTTGAAATTAGCCATCGAACTTCTTCCTGCAACTTCCATAGAAGAAGAGCTCTTTTTACATCTAGCTCGTCTGTATGAGACTCGACGTGATGCCACAATGGCCAACGAGGCTCACAAAAAACATGTCAAAGCACACTTTGACCAAAATGTTAAACCTTGTGCCTTCTTGAAAGGTGACCAAGTCCTTTTATACTACCGAGAAACCAACAAATTAGGAGTTGGGAGGCTCGAACCATTATGGTTAGGTCCATATATAGTCAAACATGTACCGGCAAAAGGGGTCTATGCACTAGTTGACTTTGATCGAATCCCTTTGGCATAACCTAAAAATGGGTTGTACTTGAAAAAATATTAAGCCTAGTTCACCTTTGCATAGTCATTGTGTTCTCACTAGTCAAGTCCAATTAAATTATTTTAACAAGTTGTTAAAATAATAAATATAGTTTGTTAATGCTTGCGTGCATGTGACAACTATTATTTTAGATAATTGAGGATTCACTCATGGATAACTATTGCATGTCAGTTCTGTTAGAGACCCAGTTGAGATCAGATGTGGGACAATGTACTATCAAATGCTTAACTATTTCTAGTAAGTACTTTTTGCATGGTTGAGGAACTAGTGTTCTCAAGGAATACGTAGTTGGACCACTCGTTTTTGGTATGTTGGAATTAATAGCATATGGTTTTGCTATTATTTCCTAAGAAAACTACGTAAGGACCATAGGGAAAGCCTATATAAACAGGGCTTGGGTGGTTCATGAGAAATATCTTCATATCTTCATAGTTCATTGAGAACTGAATAGCTTGAGAGCTAATTATTTTTGTATTTTGAAGAGGATTTCCACTTGATTGATAATACATGGTTGGGGTTTTATGTTGATGCTTTCCCCTGTATATATCTTGTGTTATGTGTGATTAATTCTCTTGATCAATTATGCATGTTTCTACTTGATGTTGCTCGTGATTTTGATTATGCTTCCGCTTAATGTTTTGTAGAAATAGAACAAGTATTATGCTTTAGGACATTGCATATATCGGTTTGTTCTACAGGTGAAATTTCTACATGGTATTAGAGCACAGGTGATCAAGCAAGAACAGTATACTAGCAGGAGGAATTTGAAGTTTCTTATTCTTGATATAGATCTCAAGTTCTTATCACATCTATTTCATCGATGGCGTTCAATGGTTTGAGGCTTGAGTATGCCCTTGATGGCAGCTCAAACAATATAGCTTGGAAGGATTGCATGGAGGCAGTTTTGGAAGATAATGGTCTTAAGGATTTCATTGATTAAGAAGTCCCTAAGCCTACTGACAAGACTGAGCTGGTGGAATGGGTAAGTGTGTGGCTAAAGCTAGGATAATTCTCTTGGAGGGTGTTCGAGATCACAGTCTCAAGCCTCCATGGGAAGGAATCTCCGTTTGCAATGTGGAAAACATTGAAAGATTTATATCATAATAGCAGTGATCAAAGGAAGTTGTCACTGAAGGACAAGCTTCAAAAGATCAAGTGTGAGAAGGGTGACTCTATTTCTACATTCTTGAACAAGATCACCACCTGCAGAGATGAGCTTGCAAGCATAGGAGTCACTACAGCTGATGAGGATATGGTGAGTCTAGCACTCCTTGGCCTTCCTAAGCGCTGGCATAACTACCAGGACTCAGTGAATGCAAGGGACAAACTGCCAGATTGGGAATGACTATGGTCGGATTTGATGCAGGAGGAGATTAGACGGAGCACCAGGGATGGAGCTTCTTCATCACAACATGATGATGAAGAGAACTTGGCTTTAGCTTCTAAAGCTAAGAAAGGGAAAGGGAAGCCATCCCATTCCAAGTTTTCTCAAGGAGGGAAGAAGTTTGACAAGTTGAAGGTGAGATGCTTTCATTGTCATGAGTTGGGTCATTATGCTAATAATTGCCCAAAGAGGAAGTCCAAGAAGAAAGGTTCCTCCAAGGAATCTGATGGTGATTCACCAGCTTCACAGTTTGATATGGATTTCTCGCTTATTGCATGCATGGTTTCATCCAGCATGGGATGTGTTTGGTATTTGGACAGTGGATCTTCGTTCCACATGTCAGGTGACAAGAATATTTTCAACACTTTGGAGGAGAAGGATCTCCAGATACGGATCAAGATGGGCGATGAAAGAAAGTACTGTGTCTCGAGTAGAGGTACGATTATGTTTCAGAGGAAGCATGGTTCTCCCCTCACTCTTTCTAATGTTATGTATGTACCAGGGCTGAAAAAGAATCTTGTGTCTATTTCTATACTTGAGGATAAAGGCTATGATGTAGTCTTTAGTTTGGGAAAGGTTTTCCTAAGGCATATCGGCATTGGACAGACCAAACAAATTGGGATTCGAATTAAGAATCTCTACAAGTTACAGGTAGAAGATTGTGCTGCTTTCAGTTCCAAGGCAGAAGTGGTACATGGCCAAGATATTAGAGAGTTATGGCATAGGAGACTGGGCCACTTGCATCATGGGGCCTTGAAGATCATGCAGCAAATTTCTACCGAATTACCCAAGTGCAAACTAGAGCAGAAAAGCACATGCAAAGGTTGTACTCTAGGTAAGTATGTAAAGGCTTCCTTTCATGATCGAGATGGTAGAGTAGGAGCAGTTCTCGATCGAGTTCATTCAAATGTATGTGGGCCCTTCTCTACAGCCTCCACCATGAAGCAAAGGTACTTTGTTGTATCTCTAACCCAAGAATATTATAGATCTGATATGAAAAGATAAGATAATGCAAATAAACCTGGAAATAGATAGAATGCTTCTTTGTTATTTTTATAGATGATTTTTCTCGTAGATGTTGGATCTACTTCATGCAAAATAAGGATCAAACCTTCTTGAAGTTTTGTGAGTTCAAAGCTTTGTCAGAGAAAGAATCAGGGAGGAAGATAAAGGCCTTGCGAAGTGATAACAATGGAGAGTATGTTTCCTAGTAGTTTAAAGACTTTTGTGCTTCAAAATGAATTAAACGGGAACTCACGGCACCTCATAACCCACAGCAGAATGGGGTGGCCGAAAGGAAGAATAGATCTATTGTGGGAGCAGCTCGAGGGATGCTACATGACCAAAGCCTACCACTTCATCTGTGGGCTAAGGCATGCAATACAACAATGTATCTTCAGAACAGAAGTCCTCATCATATTTTGGGGATGAAGACACCTATAGAGGCTTTTTCAGGGAAGCAACCAGATGTAAGTCACTTCCGTATCTTTGGATCACCAGTTTACTATCATGTGACCAAAGATGCTTAGAAGAAGCTAGACCCAACAGCTGAGTTGGGAATACTTGTGGGGTATACGAATACACCTCACAACTATCAGGTGTTTCTGCCTGCCAGTCAGAGGACAGTAGTGTGCAGGGATTTGAAGTTTGATGAGCAACAAACCATGTGAGAGTCACTTGAGAGGGAGCTCAAGTTGCATGGTGATGATGAGGAACTACTAGTTCCTAAGGAGGAGGAGCTCCTAATGATGCGGAGCAGCCACATGCAGAGATTCCAATGGTGGAGATCACCACTACTGGAGAGTCTTCCAAAAAGGGGTAGAAACACTCTCAGGAAGCTGACAGATTGATGCAGGATGCGAGAGAGAATGTGGGGCAGCCATCCTCTCACCGTAGACAAAGGAGATCTCCCGATAGATACACTAGCTACATGGCCCTTGTTGGGGAGTGTGTAGCGACTGAGCCTTCTTCTTTTGAGGAGGTAGTGCAGCAGCTAGTTTGGATGGATGTGATGGTAGAGGAGTATGATTCTATCATGACGAACAGTGTATGGGATGTTGTTCCTAGACTGGAGGAGAAGTCAGTGGTTACTTCCCAATGACTTTACAAGGTAAAACAGGCAGCTGATGGCAGTATTGAGAAACATAAGGCAATATTTGTTGCCCTTGGTTTCTCACAGGTTGAGGGGATTGACTATGATGAGATCTTTGCTCTTGTTGCAAGGTACTCATCGATCAGATTGATTCGAGCACTATCAGCATAGATGGGTTGGAAGATCCATCAGATGGATGTGAAGACAGTTTTCCTCAATGGGGAGATTGAGGAAGAGGTATACATTGAGCATCCTGAAGGATTTGAGACCTTCGATCGTGAGTCACATGTGTGTCAGCTCAAGTGAGCATTGTATGGGCTAAAGCAAGCACCCCGTGCTTAGTAAACCAGGATCGACAGATATTTCACCAAGTTGGGCTTCACCAAGAGTGAAGCAGATGCGAACCTCTACCACATCATTGTAGATGGTAAGCTATTGATTATTGTACTTTATGTCGATGATCTGATTTTGACAGGTGACGATGAGTTGATCAAGTCTTGCAAGAAGGATCTTGCAAGAGAGTTTGAGATGAAGGACATGGGCCTCATGCACTACTTTCTAGGCATGGAGGTGTGGCAGAGAGATGAGGAAGTATTTGTTTCTCAAGGCAAGTATGTCAATGAGATACTGAGGCACTTCCACATGGATATGTGCAAGCCCATGGAGACTCCTCTAGCAGGTAACTAGAGGAAGGAGGATGCTCCTTTATGTGAGGTAGTAGCTGCTACAGTTTATCGGCAGCTTGTGGGTTCACTCATGTATCTAGTGAACACACAACCAGATTTGTGCTTTGCAGTGAACTAGCTGAGTCAAGCTATGTTTCAGCCAACCAAGTTATTTTGGAAGGCGAAAAAGCATGCGCTGAGATATCTCAGAGGCACTACATAGTATGGATTATGGTACAAGTGGATAGAGGGAGTGAAGCTCCAAGGCTTCACAGATGCAGATTGGGCAGGTAGTCCATCAAATAGGAAGAGCACTTCTAGAGGGATCTTCAACCTTGGGTCAGTTGTAGTTTCTTGGTATAGCCGAAAACAGAGATCAGTTGCACTTAGCTCAACGGAGGCAGAGTACATGGCAACAAGTCAGGCTGCATGTTAGGCCATCTGGATGTGAAAGATCCTAGCGGGATTGTTTGGTCAGATGATGGATCTGACGGTGATATATTGTGATAATCAGAGTTGCATTAAACTCTCTAAGAATCTAGTGTTTCATGACAGGTCCAAGCATATAGATATCTGCTATCATCATCTTCGGGATTGTGTGGTCAAGAGGATCATGATGTTGCAGTATATTTCGACCGAGGAACAAGATGCAGATATTTTAACAAAGGCATTGTCAAAGGGCAAGTTTGAGTTCCATAGAGACAGGATCGGGGTTGTTGATAATCCCTTTCTTGTTGAGAGGGAGTGTTGAAAAGTGTGCAACAAGAAATGATAAATTTAGAATGTACTAAAAATAGCATGTCTAAAAATAGCAGTTTGGCCAGTGAGGTCATTGGCCACATTGGGTGAGAGGTGAAACTACTAAAAATAGAAAGTTCTAAAATAGCGTTTCTGGGTCCCTTCCTATTTATAGTAGTCCCTAGTCTATTTATAGAAGTAAAATTAATTTTGTCTTAACTGTAGTTTAAAAATATTAAATTAATTAATCTCCATGAGTTAATTAATTATGAAAAATTAAACTTGAAGTCTTTGTGAGATCATGCAATTATTTTCTCCCTTGATTTAGGAATTTATCCCTTGATTAAAGGAGACAAGGTTCAGTTCTATAATGAGAGAATCAATTGACTTAGTTCTCACTAGTCAAGTCTAGTTAGATTATTTTAACAAGTTGTTAAAATAATAAAATATAGTTTGTTAATGCTTGCATGCATGTGACAACTATTATTTTAGATAATTGAGGATTGACTCATGGATAACTATTGCATGTCAGTTCTGTCAGAGACCCAATTGAGATCAGATGTGGAACAGTGTACTATCAGATGCTTAACTATTTCTAGTAAGTAGTTTTTGCATGGTGGAGGAACTAGTGTTCTCAAGGAATACGTAGTTGGACCATTGGTTGTTTTTGGTATGTCGGAATTAAGAGCATATGCTTTTGCTATTATTTCCTAAGCAAACTATGTAAGGACCATAGGGAAAGCCTAGATAAACAGGGCTTGGGTGGTTCATGAGAAATATCTTCATATCTTCATAGTTCATTGAGAACTGAATAGCTTGAGAGCTAAATCTTTTTGTATTGTGAAGAGGATTTCCACTTGATTGATAATACATGGTTGGGTTTTTATGTTGGTGCTTTCCCGTGGATATATCTTGTGTTATGTGTGATTAATTCTCTTGATCAGTGATGCATGTTTCTACTTGATGTTGCTCATGACTTCGATTATGCTCCTGCTTAATGTTTTGTAGAAGTAGAACAAGTATTATGCTTTAGGACGTTGCATATATCGCTTTGTTCTACAAGTGAAATTTCTACACTATGTACGTATTGTATAAGCGTGTTAAGTGTGTTTGCAATGTTTTTCCTTCGAAATTTCCTACCATCTCTGTTAATCTTGATAACATTTGATTTTCAGATGTCGGTGTTCCCTTAACTATATGTTGGTTATGCTAATGGTTCTAGTTGTAGAAACTAGAACCTTTCTTCCGCAGCATGGAAATATATACTAATGATGACGAGTTAGTGAGTCTATAAGGATTTTGTATTGATTTCTAACCTAATAATATCGTATAATATACCACAGTGATCAACTTATTGTTTGATGCTATGTCAGGTGGTATTTGTTATTTGGTTATCAGAATTGACTCACAACTTGTGGCACAACGTTTAAATAATGTTTCTTCAGTTAGAAGTCTAGCTTTTTTCTGCATTTTCTTAAGGGTTCGTCTTCTATAGTGATGTTTTGATTACATTTAATAGTGCATATTCCTAGAATTCTAAACGCATCACCCGATGCATTAGCCAATTATGTTTTAGAAAGACATTCGCAAAATATGTAAATAATTCAGTCAACATCACACATTGAACAAGAAGAATATAGAAAATAAGAAATATCGATAGATATTTGTATATAGAGTTTTATTTTACAAAAAAGGTGTATGAGACACATACGGCCACATGACCTATAATATCAAAATAAATGTAGAAAAAAAATGGCTCAAAGGCCTCCTAGTTGACTAATCCTGATGATTATCACAATAATGAACAACCATATGGGTAACTTTGCTTCACAGTCAACCGATGCACTTTGGCACTCCAATATTGTACCACTAGAGTCGCATAGGGATCTCATTGATCCTAGTCTCTGGCACACTAAGGGTAAAACCCTTAACATGATGCTCAAACTCGGCAAGAGTCTCAACTATGTTGGCCTTCTCCATCTCTCCCTTTCCCCTTGTGGCAACTCCAATTTGTGCAAGTTGTGGTTATCCCTGTCGTTGAAGATACGATAAGCCCATTGGTCGAATAGGTCTAATATATGCATGGTGAAACTAATAGTTAGTATCTAATACATTAAAAACATAAAAATATGGTAAAATCCAAAAAACCAAAAAACATACAAAATGACATTATTTTACCTGTATCACCCCATTGCTCGCCTTCAAGTAAAACAAGCTCTTAGTCTCCTTGGAAATCAACTCTGACATATGGATAGTCCTCATTCATGATAAGTTGTACATGCATCCATCGAAATAAAGTAGGGGAAAATCTCAATGCAAGTGCACCCCCATGATGAGACATGAGATCTACCCATTGCCTCATTCGTGGAACCCTAGGTCCCGGAAGCTCACAAGAAATCCGTTGAGGTCGGAGCAATGGTATCCTCTATAGGGAAAAAGAAAGGAGAATAGAACCATACCCAAATTTCTTAATGCATCCATCCTTTGCTCTATTGAGTTGTTCCTTTAGATTAGTCAATACCCATTCACTCCATTTGAAGATGGTAAGTTCTATGCAATCCAATACATATTGCATTTGGGACTTGATATCCAAATGCAAAGCGACATTGCCATCTAGCCAAGCGATAGTGAAGAGGATCATCCTGAGAGGAAGTCAAATGACATCTTTTATCTCTATCTTCCCATCTTTTGTTGCCTCAAAACAAGGCCTATAATGGGAGGCTATGTAGTCCTTCACAACTTCACCACCTCTTCTCTTGCAAGATAATGAGATAGGAGCTCCTCTTTGGGACAAACCTGTCAAGAAATAGATTTCCTCCACCTCTATTGTGATAGCATGTGCTCTGATCCTAAAACATTGTCCCTGAATATCCCATCCCCTGACCAAATATACTAGTAAATCAAGTTGAGCTCTCATGCCTAGAATCTAGAAAAACTTAAGGAGCTCAAAGTTCCTTAAGAATTGTATTATTGTCAGGTCATTTGTGGCATCCAAATATTGAGATTCATGTTCTATTTCCCTCCATCTTAATACCATTTTTTCTTTAGTGAATAACTACAAAATCACAAGAAAAACACTTAGAATTAGTCAGTTGTGAAAAACAATGAGAGAAATATACCTCAAAATCATAAATCTTTTTCTCAAACTCTGTCCACCACACCTTCCCTTTAGTGGATAGAGCAATCCAGCACACTTTTCCTTCTTGGCAGGGGTGATGGTATGCTCTTCCCAGTGTAAATTAGGTATACCTAACACACCTTTCGATACAAAGAGGGTGCGATGGGCCTAGGGCGAAAATTTAGAACCAAAAATGCTGAGAACTCTCAAAATTTTGCATCAAATGAAAAATAGAAACCATGAAAAAGGAGAGAAAGGATAGATATTCTACCTAGAACTGATGGCATTGGAAATGGTCCAACAAATTAGCTGCAATCACCTACTGAATTTTGGGGGTAAATGCACTCAAAGCTCACTCGCTAGAGGTAAAATGAAATGGCTAAAGAAATGTTTTTACTTTTCATTATTTATGGTCAAATTAATTATTATTTTAATATATTTTTAATATTTTGATCTAATTTTGACCATAGGTCATCCTTTTGCGGTTTTATCAGCAGGTTAATAGTTAATTTAAGGATGTAATGAAAATTTTAAGTTGAATACAGATCATTTTGATGAAAAAGCACACATTTTTTTTTTTTTTGGGCTCTATAAAACTACAAAAAGGAACCCCCTGGAGTACTATTTCAATTCTTTTCAAACTCCCAAAATATGAAAATATTGTCGAGGACTTGTATTTTCAAACTTGTTAAAGTAAATGAAAATGCGTCTACCTAGTATAAGTTTAACCCTTTTCGAAACCTGGGACAGACCACTTACGAAAAAAGAATACTTTAGTTGGACATGACTAAAATATTCTATTGGATATTGTTTTATGCCTTTTCGGACTCAAGAGACTAATTTCACGAAGAGGAACCTTTTGAGTTTTCTTTTTCACCTCTTTTTCAAACACTCTAAACATGAAAAATAAGTCGAGTTACACCTTCGTTGGACTCGTAAAATCATCAAATGTTGGACTCGTCAAGCATGATGGGGCCAAACCACTCCTTCTCAGGGTTCATTAAAAATACTTAGAAGTATTGATTCGAAGGATGGACTTATAGATCAAGCACATGTTATCCTCCTCAAGCTTGTCAAAAATAAAGAGGTGCTAGCAAGAAATGGTTGGGAAATTGGGAAAACAGTGTATTTTATCTATTAATGGCTCTTGAACATGACACTCTTTCACTTCATCTCCATGATTGTTGGGTTGGGAAATATGTGTGCCTCTTTAGTTAATAATACCATATCAAAATCCTTCATAATTGGTTTTGGGTCAATGTTGCCAACTCCATTCATTGTTTCTGATATGTTCAAGAGAAATTCCACCCTCTGTTGACATCTGCTATAATACCTTAAGCCTTATTTCATGTTTTTCATGCCTGAACCAGCTTTGCATCACTATATTCTATGTCAAAATATTGATACCCATTTCGTGTCATTGATGGGGGATACATCAAGGCCTTCCTATGACAGGTCACTTCCTGTCGACTTCAACTCATTATCCAGAAAGTTGACTTAAAAATCCCCTTCAGTTCCTTGGAACTTGCATATGCCAATGGACAGTTTCCTCGCTTTTGGTGATAGGTCCTCATCATTGGCCTTTGACCGAAAGATTTTGTGTGGTGTTCAACTTCATCTCATTCATTCACACCACATAGATTATATTGTAGTACGTTGAGAGCCATTATCATTATTGGTGGTTTCTCTCGCATATGTTAACAACTTATATCATTGGCTGCTAATCAGGTGGTGTCTACCATGTTGGAATCCAACTCATTTATTCGCATGGTTAGACTAGTACTATCAAGTGAACGAGGTAGAAAACCCCAAATCTAGTTTCATCCATTCAAGCTGCGATTTCAAGATTCATGCCAGATCATAGAGTATGATGGCTATAATCATTTCAAAAAGTCATCCAAGTGTCGGTCCCCTTTCTGTCATTAGTGTACATAACTTTTATTATTGTACATGTAATATTGGCTTATAAAGCATGGGTATGCCTAACTCAACAGTAATATCATGATGACTATGTATTGTAATAGATGATCTTGACCAACCATTGCTTGATCCAGACTTGTCAAAAGGTAAAGCAATTCATTCCTTAGCCATTGCTTCTGACTTTGTACTTTAGGGGGCAATCTGTTATAGGTCATTTTGTTGCAAATGGCTTGGAAATTGGATCAATCAACATCCTTGACACCTTGTCATTATCCCTTTGTAAATCCTCAAGCATTGGTTCTCCAAAAATTCCAAGAATTATGGGTTTATCAACTTAAAAACTCATTTTTGGCCCCAGTGCATCATGCCTTTGAGTCCGCCTATGATAGTCGTAGGTTTCATAACTGAGCAGTTGCATTGACCAACACATGTTTCTCTACTTTGCAGGTGTGATGGTTCTAGAATTTCAAGAAAAATAAAAGATATTTACGAAACTTATTCTTCCAGAAACTTCTAAGGTGGTTTTAACCATTTACCATGGATAGAGATCTCAAATTCCTATCCTATATACTACTCTAGTGGTCTTATCTCTTATCCCTAGATCTTATCCTCCCTCATATGTGGATCTCAAGCCTAGATTGGTAAATCCTAAACTACCACTTTTACCCTATAAATTCACTGCCTCCAATAGAGTCTGGGTTGGCTTTTGGATACTTTTACTTATGCCCTGATGTTGTTTCTTTTTCCTAAGGATCCACTACCATCCTTGAGTTGTGATTGAAGGCTTTCCTTGTGACCAAGGACAAGTTTGGTGGGAGATTCTACATTGTCAAGAATTGTAAAAATGGTTGTAATCTTCTCCTACATTTCATTAATACAAGAAGCTTGTTTTCCTATGATTTGTATATTTAATGCATATGTATTTCAATGCCCACTTGACTCATGGAATAGAGATATTAGTTTATGTTATGGATGTTTTGTAGTTCTCTTGTTTGTTGTGATTGTCTTGTGGGTTCCATTTATAGTAATGACCTAGACCCAAAGTCTACAAACCAAGAGAAGAGGAGGACTAGTGTTGGACTTCAGGTAAGCCTTTCCTTGATTTATTATTTTTTATAAGGAAAACATTGTCCTTTTTTGTTTTTATTGTTTATACGTCAGCCACTAGATCTAGGGGATTCACTTCTATCCTCTGAAGATAATTTTCCATAAAACAATGTGGTAAACCAATTTGTATGCATCTAGGTACGAAAGCTCAACTCATACATATGAAATACGATTCCCTTAATATGGATTTTCGTTTTGTGGCTCGTAGGGTCTCAATGTTTGTAACATACCCCACTTATAATATCTCGGCGACCCATACCCTTTGTCATTTCCCCGAGCTCAAACATTAAGGCACATTCACATTTGAGAGCCTTAGAGGCGTGGAAGCTCATAAATATCACCCTTATGATTTGTGACCAATATAAGGTCGCGAATCACATATCCAATCTCCAATGAATACTTCCCAAATAGAAATGTGACTTGCTCTTAATCACAACTTATAGTTCTCCTTAAGGTCACTAATCGCATCTATAGTCCACATTGTTTACGCTCGTGAAGTGTGACTTGCACTGAGATGTGAATATTGCGACCTGCACTACTTTTAAAATTTGCGACCTGTTATACAAATTGAAATTGCAATCTAATCAAACCTTTCTTCCATCCAGAACCTAATTTCCTCTGTCCTATCATTTTGAGGCTTCATTGTATTACTCTTCTTTGCTTGTCTATTTGGTATTTTCTATTGCTTATGCTAACATCAATGTCTTTGGTGAACATTTTTAACATGCCAGGTACAATAGACCTTGATTGCATTAGACTTCCATCATCTTCTGGAGAAATCATTCTGCCATTGATTAGAGGATCCAATAATAATTCTACTAGGCTTAAAAGTAGTATGAAGGAGTGGTTGACAGTCCTCTGAACCAACCCATTTATGGGGACATTGCCTGTTGAATTGATAAGACAACACCATTCATTTGGGAAGAAATGTTGTATGCATTTGCAAAGAAATACATCCCAAGAGAACAAGAATATTTTCAAGTTTATATCAATATCAAGAGGTCATGATTACATAAAGTGGAAGCACATCCTCCGATATTCTTGTGTGCTGAAAAAATAGAATGGATCTTCCAGCATACTGATGAAGTATAATGGATTGTCAAGAAATGTGATGGGGAAGTCATAGCTTATTTCACTGCTGAAAACATTGTAGAATACTATAAGCTTCCAAAGCACCAAGAGGTGATTAACACAAAGTGGTTATCTGAATTAAATGAGTCCACTAAGGACATATTGAAGAATTGGTAGCAATATCCCAGTAAGTTCAGATTCAGGGAATATGGCATCTACAAGACAAAATCCCTCAGCAAGGTCTATCAGTTAATGGCTGCTA
Source organism: Pinus taeda (assembly GCA_000404065.3). Lineage (NCBI taxonomy): Eukaryota > Viridiplantae > Streptophyta > Pinopsida > Pinales > Pinaceae > Pinus > Pinus taeda. Next base: position 162,478 of record APFE030312443.1, read on the forward strand.
TGATGAACAAATATATGGAAAACAGAACATTGGGACCTTCCAAGGCACTTGGGTCCCTATCATGCAAACAATAGCCACCAAAGGAATGATTTTCAACTGGGATAGCATACTTACCAATGCCATCAAGACAAATGTCTAGATAGAAAAGAACCCAACTGAGGATGAACAGTCATAATTCTACATGGTCTCATACCTTTTGGATGTAGTTTGTGCAAAGTGTGATTTTGAAGGCTTAGGTTTGAAGTGGACTCAAACTGAACAAGAACCAATGCACATTTATTACAAGGGTTTGTGGAACTCGGGATACAAGCGCTCATTCGAGAACATCTAATATTATTTCATTTCTCCACTTTACAGTGATTTGTTTGGTGATGATCCTCCATGTATGTCGGAGAGGTGTAAAAATTCCATTCATGACTTGCAGATTGGTTTCCAGTAAGAGAAGCTACCTACATAAGAGTGTTCAACGCTTACAAGACTCCCTATGCTCTCCCTACATTAGCCACGGACAAAATAGCATTATAAGAAGCTAAATATCAGTTAACTACAGGATTGTCCAAGACATTGGTGAAAGGTAAGAAAGAACCTTGGCATATCCTCCCACGGCATATTGGAGCATATATAATCCATAATTTTGAAGAGGCCTAAGAGGAAGCTGAGGATTTGTTACACTTTCATTTTGTTGATATAATATTTCTCAAATATGAGCCAAGAGGTGTCACGCACAAGCGCATGCATTGTAAAGAAATCGACTTGAAGTGGCCTTATGCTCAATTTAAAGAAGATGAGGAAGAATTGATAAAAAAAACTTATATAATGCTATTAAAACAGATGAGGAAACTATACAGAATGAAAAGGAGGCAAAACAATCAAATAGTGATACCCAAGAAAGCTTGAGTCTTGAAGCAAAAGAAACCATCCTCAAAAGGAAACAGGGACAAGAGGCTAATAAAGTGAAAGAATCCAAAGGCTCTCGAGCAAGAAGCCCAAAAAAATCAACAAGAAGAGGAGGAAAACCTAAAGAGATGAGAAGAGGAGAAAAGGAGAAAATAAGCCTTGAAAAAGAAGAATGCAAAAATAGATAAGAAGAAGAAGGAAGAGGAAATGAGAGAGAAAAGACAAGAGGAAGAAGAACTCAAAAGAAAAGTGGAATAAGAATAGTGCAGAAAAGAAGAAGAATAAGAAAAGGTCGAGGAATAAGATAGAAATAGGAGAGAAGAAGAATAAAGGAAGAGGAAAGAAGAAGGGGAAGCCAAAAAACAACAAGATGATCTAGCCAAGCAAATTGAACAAGAGATGCTCAAAGAACAAGAGAGAAAATCAACAGAGGATCAACAGTCAAAAGCTTTGGAGATGCCATTAGATATGCCTCCTTTGGATATCCTTCCAACCAATCCAATTACTAGTGAACATTTTCCATTGCAGAAGTTAGGCATTCCACATGAAGAAGAATAAGAGGTATTGGATCTCACCAGGCTCACTTTCAATTGGGTCCAATGTAAAATCGTGTAGGAAAGGCGCAATTGGTATGCCAAGAATCCAGCTAAAACCATATCATTGCTTATGGAAAAGGAAATTTTCATGAATACCACCATGAACTCGGAGATTATAGCTTCAACATGAACAACTTTCATGACTACTACAAAATTGAACATGAGCCTACTAATGAAGCAAAATGCAGAATTAAAGGAAAATATTATTTCTTCTAAACAAAGGGTTGTAGAAGTGCAAGGTGAGAACCAAGCCTTGCTTGCACCTCACTTCCAAGGTAGGGGCTTCCATGCATCCATATCAGATGAATTACAGATACTATTATAAGCAATTGACTTAGTTTATGATTAAATGATTACCCTACATCAAGTCATGGCCCTGTTCCCAAACATGCACAAAGAATCAAAAGAAAGGGGAACTATTATCAAAGTAGCAACAACAAAAGTTGTACATATACGTGAGTGATCTAATCAATACCCTAATGCACCTAAAGAACTTCCAAAGAAAGAGTGGGTCACAATAGAAAATGCCAACATGGTTGCGTGCATCAAGATGTAATCATATGACAAATTTGCTAGAGATGTGGAAAAAGTGATAGCATCATATCGAGACTTAATTGGCCCACTAGATTATCTTGTATAATTGCACAAGATTACTTCTATTGGAACATTAGGTGAAACAAGAAAAAAATTGGAATCTAAACAAGAGCTTCAAGCATTCTTAGAGCCCATCAAACAAGTTGTTGCAAGGGATGACCTGGAAGTTACAAAGGAGATGGTCACTTGGTATGTGGTTGAGCCTATGAGGCTATACACTAAGCTTGTGACTCTCTCAAACCAAATACAGGTAAGAAGCCCACCATAGTATCATATGTGCTTGAGCGCCTATAGAGACATAGGGACGAGTTACAACACCAAATTTTGACTCTTATAGAAGAGTACAAGCTCTTGCAGACTTATTTGGTTCAAGAATTGCAACTTGATGTTCTAGGCCTTTCTATTACTAGATTAGTTGATTAGAATTATTTACTTTCTTATTATTTATGTAAATAGTATTTTTTTGAGAATGCACCAGATCGTAGAATAGGAAATGTTATGTGGAATATGAAAATCCATTGAGGGTAGGTGAAAGGTCACGGGAGGTGGGAGATCACCTTATCTTCTATAAATATACCCTCATGGCTCAATGTAATGGACTTTTAGTTTTGGACTGAATTGGTGCATATTGTTTGAGAGCTAATACACCTTTGTGAATGTAAGTGGTGATTTTTCACTTGTGGATGTCATGGACTTTTCATGTGATGATGTTATGAGTATTTCATCTTTTGAAGCTCTTTGAGCCTAAGTGTACAATTCTTTCATGTGTCACCAATCATTGTAATATTTCTCCTACAATGATCGGATGGTATGTGTTGTGCTTATCTTATGTTTATGTTGGTAAAATGCTTTATTTATTTAGGCATATATCTTATGTATGGGATTGTGAACTTTTACATGCTTTCATGAGGTTGTTTATTATGAACTTGTTTATGATCAATGAACTAATTTCTACCAAATACACGGGTTTTGTTTGAAGTTTTGCTAGCATTTCTTCTCTTAATATTCATGTCAATGCTACTTAGTCATTGTAATATGCATAACATTCCACGAATTTAAATTCCATAATTCGATCATTTGCATTTGTTAAAATTTTTATTTTGTTCTCTAAATATTGTTCTTTGTTTTGTCCAAATCAAACTATAAGCAATATGAAATGTTTGTCAGACCTACATATCGGATGGGACTCCTAAACCAAAGGGTGTAGAGTATAGTTAGGATTCTACACCGGGGAGATCCCCTTCTTGTTGGCGTTACATTTTAGCACGTCAATGGGATGCCATCTATTCGAATGTCCCATCTGGTTACTAGTAGAGCACCTATTTTTGCAAATTTCAACATGTCAACAAGGATCTCATTTACCCCCTTCCATGCCTTTCCAAATGGGAGGGGGGCATACCCCTAGAGTCGATTCCATATTTGAGAATTAAATATTTTCTAACTTCCAACATACTTATGTGAAGCATACATTCCATGTGAATGTGAAACACTAATGAGTGGGGCATTTCCTCTATATGTTTAGGTACTAGTAGGATTCCCTCAAAACAGTGGTATAGAAATGAAATATTAATTCATGTCTAGTAGTGGTTATATGTTAGGTAATTATTTTACGAGTACCAACCAAATGATGGGACAATCTTCTTTGGCTTAAAATAAACCACCTTTTCTGGTGATATTGAATCTCTCATATTCAACAAATCTTACTATTGACTTAGTGTAGTATGATCCAAGTTGGCTTCTAGTTTTTGAATTCTTTGTTGTCGTATATTGCTAAGGGTGTCACTCTTTCATGAGTTACAAATTAAAAGAGAAAGACATATTTAAAGCCCAACAATTGTATTTGGTTTATTTTCAATCCAAGGTTCTTTATGAAATTATGGGAAATGCATTGAGGGCATAAACTAATGCCACCAATCAAAAAAATATACTACATGCCGATGGTGTGATAAGTTCCATGGAAACTATCACGACTAACTAGGCATTGAACAAATAAGAAAAATGACTTTTAATTTTAATGTTCCCATGGTGACGCAAGGTAATCTTGGTACCTTTGGTACCTCTACTCACATTCAATCCTCTAATATCCTAACTATTCAAGTGTCAACTTAGGGGAAACTGAAGACTTGGAGGGAAGAAGAAAGAAAAATATAATAAGGGCATTGGTGAGAAGAATTTGAAAAATAATAGCACCTTAGTGGGGGTGCTTAAGGGGGGGTGTGAGGGAGAGTAAGAAAGGGAAGAAAAAAGTGAAATTTTTGTGCAAGCTTTGTATAAAATATCACCTAACCCATATTTTCCCCAATATTGAGGAAGATAAATGATTGTTGGTGTAGAAATATGCTCATCAACAACTTCTTGTATTAATAATTATTTTTCCTCCTTAAGGCTAACAAGTCATTATTTGACTTCCAAATAACTTTGCACCTCCATAAGGGTGTAATAAGGGCACCCCTTCATAGTGAGGCTACCCATCAAACATGTTTACACAAAATCATGATGAAAATTTTCATAATAAGGCTCATAATTATGATGCCCTTCAAATTGGCTCTAATGGGAAATATGTGTCCATGTTTGATCTGCGAAATCTTTTTCACACTAAGAAACAAATAGGGTTTTCCATGCCATGCATTCCAAAAGGTGTGTTGAAAAGGCCAATGCATAATCCTACTACTCATGCTACTCATAACTATAACATTACTAAAGATATAGCCTTGATAACATGAATTTTTCTTCCTTGGAGGTTCTTTAAAGATTCTCTATGTAGGGAAAATAATTGATATCAATAATTGACACTTTACATACCATTTAAACTCAAATTATAACTTTGAACTCAACCCCAACAATTTGAAGTCATGACTACCCCACTATGTCACTTTCTCGATTCAAGTTTCATCCCATGAAATGAATATCTTTAGGACTATATTGGATTAAGGAGCTTCTACTTGTATGATGTCCTTGCCATGTTGGGAAGCTCTTGGATCCCCTCAAATAACATTTTCAAACTATGCTGAAATATTTTGGTGGTCATTCATTTAGACCTCATGGAATTATTACATCATTTCTTGTGGAACTAAGGGGAAAGAATGTTGAAAATAATACTGAGAGGGGGGGTGAATCAGTATTATCAGGATAATTATTCTTTTCAAAACAACTTATATACGCTACTTCAATTTAATAAACCTACGTATGTACGCAATTATGCAGAAGGAAACCCGCGTATACAGAACATGCTTTTACTTTACTTAATCTTTCTGATGATGATTGTTAGTCAGTGATGCAGAATCCAATAACAATATCCAGAGATAGTAAAACAGAGCAGAAAGACAATCAGACACAAGAACACAAGATATAAGGTGGAAACCCAATGTGGGTGAAAACCACCTGCTGCAATTCGTCTCTATCTTCCTTTTAAATTAGAAAACTTCTTTTACAATGTACTGGTGCAGTGTTTTTACCAGTACGCAGGCTGCAACCTGCAGAGAGCTACAACTCTCTCTCGTTCTCCAGTTTCTCTTGGAAGGGAGCAACAACCCCCTTTAGCTTTTGCACTAGCCAAGATACTAGTACGTAGGTGCTGGCTTACAGAAGGCTACAACCCTCTCTTTCTTCTAGGGACCGCTTTTCATCAATTTTCAAACTGGATCCATGAACATCAAACAATCATCAAGAATCAAACAATCTCCTTTTCACCAACTAGATTTGAAACAAGTAGATACTTCTCTGACAGCTGTACACAGAACTCTGTACCAGAAACCACACAGCAGAAACAGAACCCAAAACACAGCAGACACAGCTAGATCACACCTTAATGCATATACGCATTTTCAACAGTCTGCAACTTGCGTGCATACGCATCTGTGTATGGAACAACCTGCGTATACGCGCTTTTACTTCCCTTAAACTGCGTGTATACGCGCCTTCGCTTTACTGAACCTACGTACAGATCTATAAAGGACAACACTCTTCCAGATATTCAATCACTAATTAACCCAGATTATAGATCAAGATAAGCGCCACATCAAGCAAATCAAAATCATACAAAGATACTATCATTTAGGCTTAAAGATTATGACCCATGAATAGACCTTATCCTTCCTTTTGTGCTAAGGTTCCTCCTTCCTTCAGATCCAGATCTGCGTCACCATCCAATATACCAGCTCTAGCACTTTTTTCAGATCTTCAATAATAATCCAAATGGTAATTTGTCACAAGATCTCCTTCCTCTTTTATAGTCCAAGGCCTTCCCTATACCATGGTCCAAAACCATAACATTTCAATACCATGAACCCAAAACTAGGGATCGACACAATTGACGAGACGCCATGGTCCAAAACATAGGTTCAAGTTCCAAGATCTTAACTGCCATGGACCAAAAGACTGATCACCAACATATGCGCACTTTTGTAATGTATAACACGCGTGTATACGCGCCTTCGTCTAGATGAACCTGCGTATATGTCTTTTTCTACTTTCTGAGTGCCTGAACTGAGATCTGTTACCAAAGAAGGTTGCCATCAAGGACAACACCTGTGCCATAGCTCCAAACCTGTGCCATAATGCCAACAGAGTCTAAAGAGTGCATAGACTCTCCCTCTTAGTACCTATGATCAATTATTCGTAGATGTGTGTTTTCTTTGACTCTTTGTCTCCCCTCTATCTCTTTTTGTTAATCGTTGTCTCTAACACCATTGCATTACCCTCCTTGAAACGTGGACACTGTAATGGTTTACCAATGAAGGGAACGGTGGGCACAGATGGACCCAACCGTCAGCCTTCCTCTGACACGAATCCTGAAATAGATGGATCAGACGGCTATCATGCCTCGTCTGCCAAGGCCCTTTGACATTCTGCACCGTTTGATCTACCTTCATCCAACAGTTTGCATCCAACCCGATAATCAAATATCCTACTCAATCTCCATCGTTGATCCACAGTCTCCAAATCAATGGCTAACAGTTATTTCAGGTGGCCCACTTGCACGAAGATTACCCGCCCGAAAAAGGAAGTTTTCTCTCTCCTACGGCATGCTACGTGTCGGATGGTGTATGGAATTGGAGGCAACCCTTCCAATACCACTTTCTGCCTGAAGCCTGCCCAAAATACCATTTACCATGGAGCTCAAAAGGTTCACTGTTTTATTCATAAATCTGTCAGGTCTGCTACCTAATGAGGTTTAGTGGTAAACTACGTTTAACCTCGTTAATCACATTTTCCACTTTTAACCCTGTTCCACATATTTGATGGCGTGAGCCAATCTCCGACTGCCACCTCATCCGCTATGCTAACATCACCAGAAACCTGTGACTCTATCCCAAGTTTCTACATGTCCTGCTGACATAGCCATTGATTCTTTGGCCTGAAGTTTGACTTGGTTCTATTCTCAGATTTACATGTGATTTTCACCATTCAACCTATACTTCTTGTTTCAAGATTTTTAGACTTAGAGGTCATGCTAGATCCATTTTGGATCAATTGATGAGGGTGAGGTGGTTTAGCCTCAGGATGCCTCGGTTGGTTATTTTGGTTTGAGTTCCACATTCATGCTTGGAATATGGCACGGGGGTGAATGGATGAAGAGATAATTGGCTCATTCATTCTATGGTCGGGTGGAACATGGTAGTCCCATCCTAGGTTGGCTTTTGCATTCATTAATAATATGTTCTTTCCTTTATTATTATGTTTTAATGTATTGGTTTATATGTGGATTCTATGGTTGATGTATCCTTGATATTTTTGTTGCTATTATGTTGGTTATAAGCATGACTTATGATAGTGATGATGTATGTCTCTCCTGATGTTTTTATTTGTAAATGAATGAATAATGTATCTATTACCTAATAGATGATAATGCAGAAAATGATATAAGGGAACAGTTCTTATTAGTGTTTCTCATATAAGTATGAGACCCCTATACTCATATCTGTTGTTTAAACCTGTAGATTAATTACTTGTGACATATTTGACTAAATGCTTGTCATGGCTAGTAGGGGTCCAGTCAAGTCCTTGTTTAAGAAATTTCATTTGTATCATTTTTTTAGTGTTATATTTCATTCCTGAAGGTGTCGTTGAGTTCTAGGCAGTCACCTAGTATCTGGGTATGAAAAAACTGCTCAATTCCTAGGGACGTAGGAACAACACTAAGCTGAAAATTCCATGGACGCTGGTATACCCATGTTGTGGGAGCATCCAGAGCCCCCTAGTCACATGCATGCCCATATCAAGGGAGCATATAGGAGTTAAATGGTCTAAAATATCAGTGGGGCCAAGGGGTTGATTACTTGAGAGGTTGGAATGATTCCTGGGAGTCTTATTGCTAATGTGGAATGTCTTATGGTGTGTTTCCATCGTTTCCACTTTCCTAAAGCCATCTAGGAGGTTGAATCCCATCATAATAGCCTATCGTCACATATTTACCCCGGTTGGTCATTTACTTGGGTATATCTGGGAGGAGGGTGTTACAAAGGCCTCTCTAGGTCCATCTATATAGTCAAGGGATCTCCTCACTTTCCCATATATCTTAGTGGGATTACTCTAAATTATATTTTTTTTGGAAGCTGGAAAATACTCCTAAAAATATCATATAACTTGTGGATATTTGAAGGAAATCATGATAGGAGACGGTCCTTGGTACCATGATGTAGATGAAAAATTAGGTTAGAAATCTCATGTATATAATGTTAACGTACGTTATGAAGAACTTATTTTCTCTATGTTGATCCCCCCTAATTCATCACTATGGATAAAGTTGTGGCTGAGCAATGTCATGCCCAAAGTCAACACCCTTTGTTGGCTTCTCACCCATAAGAAAATTTTGACTTCCGAAAACCTCAAAAAAGAGGCATCCATGGTCCTTCATAGTGCCCTCTCTACAATCAGAGTGAATAATTTTCTTCTCAACTTTTCTTGTCTTGTTCTTATGCTTCTTAGGTCTGATATTTAGCTTTGGGCCCTTTTTATCCTCGGCTGTAGTTACCTACAAAACTATCTATTTTTATCTCTAATTGGCACAAACACTATGGGGTATTGGCTCTCCCTCCCGAAGTACATTTGCTCTAAAATTTATTTATCTCATGACAACTCTATATTCAACAATGTTTTTATTCCTCCTTGAGTCACTACCCTCAAATCTCTTTCCTTTTGTGTAGAGTACAATAGAATAAAATCAAGAGAGTGTGATCCTCTCCTTTATCATCGAGAATGTTAGTGGATGGACTCTCTAATTGATCCATTGAACCACAATCCCTTTCCAACCTTCTCGAGTTCCATCTAGGTGAAAACTAGGAACTCCTTTTTTTTAATGAAGAATTTGAGCAGTGGAAGAATTTCCAGAAAAACTAGATCATATTCTTTGATGGAGCCTCAAAACTAAATTCAAAGGTGGCAGGAGGGGGAGGCATTCTATTGAGTTCCAAGGAGCACCAAGTAAAAAAAATATGCATGGGGTTTTGGAAGGAGAACAAATAACATGGTAGAATTGTATATACTTTTATTCAATCTTAAATTAGCCAAGGATAGGGAACTCTCCAAGATTATAATTTTGGGAGACTCTCTTATCACTATCCAGAATTTACACAATGGTTCTCTTCCAAAGAATAACCACTTGAGTCTTCTTCTTTGATGAATATTGATCGCCTTAGATTCCTTCTTTTGCAAGGCTTTCTTCCACATATTACGGATTCAAAAAGGGATTTTGACAAACAAGCTAATCATGCTTGCCGTCTGGAGATGAAACAAGTGACGTCAATGGAAAACTCAGATGGAAAGCTATCACTTGATTAAATCAATGTAGGTCCCTAATTATCTCATCTCTTTGGTCATTCTTAAGCTTGGGATCAAAAAAAAATGTTTTGGAGGGCTCTGAGGTCCCTTTTTATATATTATATACCCCCATATGCAACTTGAATATGTGTTTATTAGTGATATGGTATGGGCCTATTTCCAAAAATGAGGTGGCAGGCTATGATCATGCATGCACATGCTTCCACACTCCTTGCCTAAGGTAAAAACTTATAGATGGAAACTCCATTTATTTGTATTCCTTCATATTTGGTTCATTCGTGACTTCTAGAATGTGAGTGTTAATGAATCTTAAGGGTGATTTAATCTTTGTAGCATGTGAATCCTTTGGTTCTATAATTATATTCATGGAGGTTCGCCATAAGTTGGATATGCCAAAAATAGGTTTTTGGTGTTGGTTTGGAATCCTTGTCTCTCTAGATGAATGTAGGGTTTCCCTTATTATCTTCAATACTTCTGGAGGTCTAGATAATTTCAAAAATGGTGTGGGTTTATTACTTTGATTCTTGAATGGTGCCTAGTTTGACACTCTCTGGCCCTCATAATTGGTGTTTCTCTTGATAAATTTCACTATTTATTCTCTTTGGTTCCTGGTTTGGAGTTGTATATTCTTTTGGTTTGTTGGTGCCTTTCTAGGTGGATCTAATTCAATTCTCTCTTCTTTCATGCACACCCATTGTTACTCTTCTTTTGGATAGTGGAGGCTTTGTCAGAAGGAAGTTGATGTGGTTGATTCTCCATTTCATTCTGGATCTACTAAGGGAAAGAAGGTACCTAAGTGCCATTTCTCCTATCAAAAATATTTTCATTAACATTTATGTTGAGTTTGATTTCTTTATTGGGTTGGTTCATGCTTTGTCTTTTGTCTAAGGATTTTTATGAACTCACAAATTTTATCACTCCTATCGTCCCCTCCCCCAGTTCTTAGGATTCCCTTCCCTGGATAATTTAGTGTTCAGACACCAGCTCTAAATTCTTTCCCTAAATTACAAGGGAAAGTAGAAGCTTCAAACTGGAAAACTTCGAGGATTCATGTGGTAATATTTCTTGCAATCTTTTCCCACATCCCCCTGTCAATTATCATGTGGAAAAAAATGATCTCCAAGGGTGGATTCTCCAATGGTCCAATATTAGTATACATCTTATCAAGAAAATGCAACAAATTCAATTTCAAGTAAAGTTTCAAAGCGATGAGATTGGCGCCCTCTTCATCTAATTGGTCGACTTGTAAACTTCAATAAATGAAGGAAACCATCACAGCTCTATGAGTATTTCATATGAGGGTGAGTCTGATAAAATTTCCATAAACTGCCCACCCCACCCCCAAGTTTCATGATCATATTCTGCAAATTTGTGCTTCTTTATGGTCAGTTTTGTCGTATTTATAGTTGTCGCCTTATGTAAAAAACAATATGCTTGTAGAAGAGCTTGGTTCTTCTCTTTTTTCCTCTCATGAAGAACTTGATCCTCGCATTGCAATGTAAAATTCCCCAGGTATTTTGTTGTGACCAGGCGTAGATTTAATTAATGGAAGAATTACTCATTATTGTCAAAATACATATATATACATATATAACAACTAAATCTTTGAATGACACAATAGAATAATCCTTTTTGCATAATACTCATGGTCCACGGATTTAAATCGTAAGAAACAAAAGTGAAAATGTAAGAAACAAATGTGCAACAATTAAACATTTGAATAATGAAACGGAGTAATCATTTTTCCATAATACCCGCCATTCATGGATATGGGTGTAAGGCTCTAGATTTCATGTTTGATTAGCCTATCCAAATGGTTTTATTGGTAGGATAGGCCTCTCAATGTTTGCATCAGTTTATTAATCTGCTTTATGTGCATATTGAGCTCAACATCATACCTATAAAAGTCAATATCAATCAAAGCGATAAGCTAGAGTTACCCATAGAATGAATGGTCTGAGCCATTTAATATGAGTAAATCAACTACACAAAATTGCTAAGGTATTTTTGAATTTTTAAATATAAGGTTTAGAAAAATGGATTTGTATAACTTCGCATATAAATATCCAATTGATATGAAATGAATTAAATGTTTATGTAGTCACTTGGTTTAGCTACTAATTAGGTCATGTCTTTTTTCAGAATTTGTGTGGTAGGGACTATGCTACAAGCGCTTTTTTAATAGAGTAATATTTAATGATTCATCATTATTAATTAAAAATTATTTAATTTGGACATTCTTTACTTTAATGGTGATCGCGCCATGGTTTGGACTATATTTTAAAATTTCTTTAGCTCGTCTTCCTCGGATATAAGAAAACAAAATAAAGACCGAAGATCTAAAGGTATTTGGAAATAGTAAAACCCTGCCCCTTATAAATCACCAATAGGGAATTCTAAGTGGCATGGTTTTTTTTAATAATAGTGATGAGTCACCATGCATCATGGATATCATAAGTGATCACTTTCTCCACTACTATTTTGATAGCTAAATTATGATAAATTTTCCCACTGTGTAAAAAAATAGAAAAACAATGACAACACCACTAGAGATGTAAATGTTGCTCAACCAACCATGTTTGGGAAACAAAAATCACCCAAAACCATTTCGTGGATTAATCCCATAATAAAAAATGAGTACTTTAAGTTTTCAAAACAAAAGGTTGGACATATTTTTTAATATGGTTATATAATATAATGAAAACCTTAGATTATATCAGGAGTTATTATAAGGAAAATAAGATTTAGTGGTTAACGTTGGTGCATAGGGGTAGTTACTATGAGGTAAATTAAGAATTAAATATAGGGAAAAGCAAAGATCAAGCATAATAGCAATTTTTTTTAATTTTTAAATTGTGTATTTTTAAATATTTAAATTTTAAATGTGTATTTAGTAGTAGTATAATAATTATAGCCTTGAGGGTTAGTTCAATTGTTCGAATACCCATTGCTAACGCACCATGCCACTAGGAGTTCATGGGTCAATCACCTTGACAACTTCGAGGTTACACTCTAATTAGTTTGTTTGATGGATGTGATCCCTTCGGGTGGGTCTGCCCGAATTTCCTTTCCTCAGGAAAAAATGTAGTATAATAAATTTATATTAATAGTGTAATTTTAGAATTTATTTATTAAAAAAAATTATAAGTTTGTAAAATATGTGTATTTATATAGATCCTTTTAGAAAAACAAAATAAATTAAATTATATATTAATAATAAAAATTTAATTTAAAATATAGTTAATTTAGATATCAATTTAAATTAGCGGTGATAAGAGTAAGAAGAATAAGGGGGTTGTAATTTTTTTCCCTGAGAATTAAGCAGAATATATGTATGCTTGGGGTTTAGGTCACACTTCCAACAATATTTCTAAAGCATGTGCCTTATATCAGAGTTTCAAGCAAATTGTCAATTTGGGAATTCTCGAGGTGATTCTTTTTTCTTATTCATGGAATATAATTCACCATTTATATTCAATATCTCTCCCCTCAAATTGATCTAGGTGGCCACCCGCCTATTTCACTTAGACCACCATAGTTGTTTCTTTCATTTTCCTTAATTATAGCACAACTTACTATTTTTGGCAGTTTTCTGGATCCTGAACTTCTAGAGTCATTTTAAGGCCTTAAGTGACACTTTTTTGGAAAAGGGACAAACTCAAATTATGTGTCAAGGATTTGCAGTCAAAAGTTGTATTCCTCGGATAGACCTTTCTAACGAGGTATCGTACGCATCAAATGGAGATCATATGCCAAAGTTACGACCTCGGGAATTTGATGTACCAATTTAACCCAATGAAGCCCACAAACTTTTCCATCATTTCTCCTAGGGTTTTCCATTATTTCTCAATAATAAATATGCCTTAAATCCTCATTGTAACATAGTTCAAAAGGCATGTAGCCACCACATCTCTTCTCATAGATAAGTTACCATCGCATAAGCTAGTTTATTTACATTCTACATGTAAACAATTTGCAGTACTTTGTTATCAATAAATTGAGGTTTTGTTTTCGTTGTATCTTTGCGTTTCTGTTTACATATGTATTTCATTTTGTTCCTTCATAAATTTGGATCATTTGTATCAGTGTGATCTGCTCTTTCTCTATTTTTTGTGCATGTACCTAATGAGGTCATGGTATAAGGAGTTTGGACTTGAACTAGTTGAGCCATGGCAAGACTGCCCGTGCTGACATCGACAACCTCCCATGGTGGAAGAAAAGAAGAAAGAGGGAGAAATAGATCTTATCAAACTATTTCTCGAAAAATCCCTTGAGTGGAAAAGGAACGATATGATGGATAAATTTTCCCAGATCTTTCAACAGATGCCCACTAGCAATGCATTTTCATCCAGCAGTCAGTTCGAAGGCATCACCCCCTTCAAGGTAAAAGTGAATTTAGATATCCCTATATTCGAAGGTAAAATAGATGCATATGTTGTAGATTAATGGTTGAACCTATTGGAAGGTTATTTTTGGTCCACAATTTTTTCGATAGGGAGAAGATTACTTTTCCACTACTTAAGGTTTCCACCCATGTCAAGGAATGGTATGAAACTTACTATGAGAAAAGGGCCCAGGAACCCTCTCTATTTATTGTCACCCCCTCTTGGGACTCTTTCTGATACGCTTTCAAGGAATAGTATTACCCTATGGAGAGCTATAAGGAAGGGTACATATAGTAGACCACACTATGGAAGCGAAGGGACCAAGATGTACATGAGCTCACAAATGTTTTTCATATTCTACACACAAAGTTGGGTATCAAAGACTCTGAGTGACATCTAGTGCTCAAGTACGTAGTTTTACATACAAATACATTTAGGAAGAAATGGATTTTATGTACGTCTCCTCACTAGCTGCGGCATACCGATATGCTGCCAAGATTGAACAAAAATTTAAACAAAAGAAGTGCGACTTTGGATCTGTGAATCAAAAGCACGACAAGAGTGCCCCCAAATTGTAGAACAAAGGACAAATTCAAGGTGGAGAAACCCATGAAAACCCATCGAAGCTGTAAGAAAATAATGGCACCACAAAGATGAAGAAGGAAACAGGAAAGTGGTGTGAGTTCCAAAAGATCCCCACTCACAAAAAAAATGAGTGTCACGCCAAGCGATCATTGTTGGTCGAGCTCAAATCTTGAGAGTCTAATGCATGTTATGATTATGAGCAATAAACCTACAAGGGAAATGACAAGGGGAATCAAATTATTGATGCGGAACCTAGTGCCATTGTTTCCACCACCAAGGTCCAGAAGATTGAGCCTGAAGATCTAGAGGAGGTGGAGCATCTCTTCCACTCATAGATGTGGGTGAAGGGTTCTCCATTGTAGTTCATTATCAATAGTAGGATCCAAAAGAACAACATTTCAGTGAAGGTCCTGAAGTAGTTGATCTTACCAACCACACAACACCCACAGTCGTACACCATCGGATGGCTTCACCAAGGACAAGATCTTTGCGTCAATCAACAACGTCTCCTTCCTTGTAGCAACAAGCCCTTCAAGGATGAGGTATTGTGTGATGTTACTCCTCTTGGAGTTTTTTTATGTATTATTAGGCCAACCATACTTGTGGAAGTGTCATGTTGTGTACAAGCCTAGGCCTTGCACTATTATTATTACTTTGGGAAATAGGTTATACATGATACCAAAGGTAGCCCCGCATACTGTCATCTCTTTAATATTTACTAAGCAATGCAGTAAGATCATCTCCCATACTGAGAAATTTGTTTTATTTTTTACTTTCTCTTGAAGTGATGGAAATATCATTGCCACATCCATGGCCCCCAGGAAATATTCCTCCAAGCAAGCAGAAGCAGGTGGATAAGGTCATGGAAGAATACAAGGACATCTTCTCTTCACCCACAAGGGTGCCATTTTACTATCAAGTTAAGAATTCAATCACTCTAACCCCCAGAGTGCCTTTACCCAATGGGATGATATATCATTGCTCCTTTCTATAAAATTAAGAGATCAACCGATAAATCCAGGAGTTGCTGCAAAAAGGGCACATTCAACGAAGTTCCTCACCTTATGGAAGCCTGATTATACTTGTACAAAAAAGCATGGGACCCAGAGGCTTTGCATTGGTTGTTGAGGATTGAACAAAATCACTGTCAAGATTAGGTATCCAATCTTGCATATTGATGACTTTCTTGACTGATTCAAGGGGGCAAAGTATTTCATCACGATCAATCTGAATTATGGCTATCACCAAGTTCAAATAGAGCACACAATTGTATGGAAGATCGCCTTCAAATCCAAGGAGGGCCTTCTTAAATGGTTGGTCATGCCTTTCAGGTTGAAACTTCCCATGCCTTTTAGGTTGAAAAATTCCCATGCAGCTTTAATGAGGTTGATGGATGACACCTTATGGCCCCAACTCCTTCATGCTTTTATATCTAGACGACATTCCTATCTTCAGCAAGAGTTGGGAAGGGCACTTACAACACGTTTAAGAGGTCCTCCAAACCATGCAGCAACACAAACTATGTACCAACCTAGAGAAATGCACCTTTGGCATGAGCCAAGTTAAATATCTGGGTTACATCATAGATGAGCAAGGTGTGCATGTGGATCCGACTAAGATTCAAGTCATTTAGGATTTCCCAACCTCGACCACTCTAATAGAGATTCATAGCTTTTTGGGCCTTGCCAATTTTTATTAGAGGTTCATATTGGGATTCTTCCATATCACTTGGACTTTGATTCAAGTTACCGGGGGAGAATTGAAAAAAAAATTATCCTCGTTTGAGTCCCAAAAGAAGGAGTCCGTTGAGCTGAATCACCACCTCAGCTCTACACATGTACTCACATTTCTAGGTGTGCAACAACCATTTAAAATCGATACATACACGTTTGACTATGTTATTGGTGCATTTCTCACCCGGAAAGGGCATCTAGTGGCCTATAGTTGTGAGACACTTTCTGATACAATTCGGAAGTACCCCACCTATGATAAAGAGATGTATTTTATCATGTAGGATTGCTGACAATGGAAATATTACATTCTAGGGAAGGATATAGTCATCCACACAGATCATTGACCTATTCAATTTATATAAACACAAGGGAAGTTGCAAGATGATTTCCATCAGAAGTGGTCTACATACATGTAACAATTCCACTTGAACATTAGATACAAGAAGGGTAGCACCAATCATGTTGCAGATTGCCTCAGTCAGCCCCCAATTGTAGCACTAACTATTTTTCTTAACTCTTGTGTCCACGAGAGCCTCAGATGTGTGCAACTATACAATAAGGATCCAAAGTTCGCCACCATTTACCAGGTGCTAGTGGATGGCAAGAAAGTTCCATATTTCCACCTCTAGGATGCATTTTTATGCTACCTGGGCCACCTTTGTGTTCCTTCAAGCGAGTGTGCCAAATTGATTTGGAAGGTGCACTACATTCGAGTCGAAATACACTTCAGTGTGGAGAAAACAGTGGTTATACTATAGAAGTATTTTTTCTGGCCAAAACTATGATAGGATGTTGGAAAAACATCATATCATTCATTGCTTGTGCCATAACCAAGCCAACGATAAAGAAGAAAAGCTTGTACATTCGTCTTCCTACTCCCAGCTAGCCCTGGGAATCCATCTCCATGGACTATCTTTCGGGCCTCCCTTCTACCAAGCATGGTAATGACTGTGTATTTGTGTTCATGGGCATATTTTCTAAGATGGTTATATGTCGGCCTACAAGAAGAGTATCAAAGCAGAGGACACTGCCAAACTCTTCTTTGAATGAGTATGGGTACATTTTGTAATCTCGTACACTATTATATCAGATCGGGATAGCAGGTTCCTGATAACATTATGGTCAAGCCTCTGGACATTATTGGACACTAAGCTCACCAAGTTGACTGCATTCCATCCCCATATTGATGGCCAAACACAGGTCGTCAATAGGATTATAGTGTACATACTACATATGTATAACTCCCAACATCCATGAACCTGGGATGAGATCCTTCCTTATGTGCATCATAGTTCTAACAGAGCTATCCATATATTGTCTGGTGATAGCCCTTTTCAACTAGGTCTGGTTTTTTAACCATTGTGTTCAATTTATATTTCCATGTCTCATGCAACTACACAGACATAATCCACACATCTACAATCTGAGCTTGATAAAGCAACCTGGTTTATTAAACGCATCCAACACATCCACTAGCGATGCACGACATCTTGGATAAGTCCAATGCTAAGTACAAGTAGCATCATGATCAACATAGGGTGTCACACGAGTTTCAAGACGGCTACAAAGTTTGGTTGCATTCGAGAAAGAATGCATTAAAAAATTCCATCAAAAGCTCAAACCACTCTAATATGGGCCTTAGACCATCACCAAGTTTGTGGGAGGAAATTTTTTTGAGCTCAATATTTCCCCATTCTTGGGCCTGCACCTAGTGTTCAATGTGGACTATTTTCAACCAAAAATTCCACCATTACCAGACACATCAAACATTGCAAAACCGCTCACACCAATGAGCTAAACCCAAACTGCATGGAACATGCCACAACCAATCGGATCATAGAAACACAGATTAAGAATACTCACCAGGCAAAAGATCCAACTATAGTGGGTTGTTAAAGATAGCCAACTCTCGCATCAAGGAAAGTGACTCACCAGGGACCAAGTTCAGCAAAAGTTTCACCATCTCATGGAGGCACTCAACGCAATGGGGACCCTTTCTTCCTATGGGGGGGGAGGATTGATCCAGGTGGATACTGGTGGCCACCTACCTATTCCACTTGGACCCCCACAATTATTTCTTTCACTTTCCTTAAATGTAGTACAATTTACTATTTCTGGCAGTTTTTTAGGTCCTAAGATTCCGAAGCCTTTTCGAGGCCCTAAATGACACTTTTTTGGAAATCAGGTAAACCAATAGCCTACAGTAGGGGTTTCCAGTCAAATGTTGTATTCCTCAAATAGATCTTTCCAACAAGGCATTTATGGTTTTTCATTGTTTCTCAATAATAAATGGGCCTTCAAGCCTCATTGTAACACAATTTACAAGGCATGTAGCCACCACATATCTTATCATAGATAAGCTACCATCTTGTGAGCTAGTTTATTTCCATTATGCATGTAAATAGTTTTTAGTACTTTGTTACTAATGAATTGAGGTTTTGTTTTCATTTTATTTCTGTTTTTTTGTTTTCATTTGTATTTCATTTTATTCCCTCATAAATCTGGATCATTAGGATTAGATTGGTCGACTCTTTCTCTATTTTTCAATGCATGTCCCCAAAATGGTGGGGGTATAAGGAGTTGGGACTTGAAATAGTTGAGCCCTTTCAAGGTTTCCCCCACTGACACTAACAATCTCCCATGGCCAAAGAAAAGAAGAACAAGGGAGTAGGAGATCCTATCAAAAAAATTTCTCAAAGAATCCCTCGAGTGACAAAGGAACAAGATGATGGAAAAAATTTCTCAAAGAAGCCCTCGAGTGACAAAGGAACAAGACGATGGAAAAAATTTCTCAAATCCTTTGATGGATGCCCATCCGCGAACCCATCTTCATCCAGCAGTCCCTTCAGAGGTGCTTCCCCCTTAAAGGTACAAGTGAACTTATATATCCATATATCAGAAGGTTAAATAGATCTAGATGTTGAAGATAAATGGTTAAATCTATTAGAAGGTTATTTTCCAGTTCATAGTTTCTCTTATAGGGAGAAGATTTATTTTGCACTTCTAAAGGTTCCCCCCATGTCAAGGACTGGTGGGAAACTTATTGTGAGGAAAGGGTTAAGGAACCCTCTCTATTTATAGTCATCCCCCCTTGCGACTCTTTCCAAGACGTTGTTAAGGAATAATATTACCCCATGGGAAGCTATGAGGACAAGTACAAATAATGGGCCACACTACGGTAGCAAAGGGACTAAGTTGTAGATGACCTCACAAATGTTTTCATACTCTACGCACAAAGTTGAGTATCAAAGACTCAGAGTAATAGTTGGTGCTCAAGTATCATGGTTGTCTGCACAAATACATTCAGGAAGAAATGGAATTCCTAGACATCTCCTTGCTTGGTGCAACATACTAATTAGCTACCAATATTGAACAAAAATTTAAACAAGAGAAGGATGACTTTGGATATGTGAATTAGAAGAAGGGTAAGAGCTCTCCCAAACTACAAAACAAAGGACAAAGCCAAGGTGGAGTGACCCAAGACAACCCATCGTAGCCACAAGTAAAGAATGGCACCATGAAGACAAAGAAGGGTAGAGGAAAGTGGTGTGAGTTCCACAAGAGCCCCACTCACAACACAAATGAGTGTCACACCAAGTAGTCATTGGTGGTCAAGCCGAAAGCTTCAGATTTTAATGGATGTTTTGATTTTGAGATAGAACCCAACAAGGAAATTGATAAGTGAAAGAAGATTGTTAATGCAAAACCCAATGCCACCATTGCCACCACCAAGGTCTTGAATATTGAGCCCAAAGATCCAAAGGAGGAGGAGCCTATTTTCCACTCACAGATGTGGGTGAAGGGTTCTCCACTTTCGTTCATTGTCGACAATGGGAGACAAAAGAACCTCATTTCAACAGAGGCCGTGAAGGGGTTGGGCCTACCAACCACACCACACCTGCAGTCGTACACCATTCGGTGGCTTCATCAAGGATGAGACCTATGCATCATCCAACATTGTTGCCTTCCCTACAGCATCAAGCCCTCACGAATGAGGTATTGTGTGATGTTTCTCCTCTTGAATTTTGTGATGTATTATTAGACCTGTTAGCACTCCAAGAAACTCTCTGAGGTTGTAGCTCGAAGATGCCTGGTAACATATAAATCTTCAATATCGTTC
The DNA here is from genome assembly GCA_000404065.3 of Pinus taeda. NCBI lineage: Eukaryota > Viridiplantae > Streptophyta > Pinopsida > Pinales > Pinaceae > Pinus > Pinus taeda. The sequence continues at coordinate 183,167 of APFE030312443.1, forward strand.
TTGTTAGTCCCCTAAATTGCCCCTTTTTGACCAATTTTCCCTTCCTAAATACCCTTGTTTTACCTATCTTACACACCCTCATCTTGCACTAGTGCAAGAACTGTTGGGTTGTGTTATATTCTTTCCACGACTAACCTACGTAGTGAACCGGGGGGTTAGAGGGGGGGTAGAGCCCCCCCTTCGTTGCGTCGATTGCGCAGCAAGGGGGTCACAAGGGGGGCAGAAGCCCCCCTTGTCCGAGGGGTTTGAGGGGGGCGGGTAGCCCCCCTCTACAGGGTCTGGGGCAGTGCCCTGAGAAAAATTTTTTTGGACCCTATATTAGGTTGGGCGAACCTACCTATGGTTTTCGGTCCATGGTATTGGATTCTTCGGCATGTATAAATATGTATTGTAACATTAAAAGGAATATAATGAAAAATCAACCTGGTAGTCTCGGTTTTGAGATCCAGTGGGAAATCTCTGTGTATATGTGTTTTATGTGTTATGCTCTCGCATTTTTATTTTTCCTGTGATTTAGAGTTCGTATGCAGGTAATTTCTATATGGGGTTAAAACCTACATTATGAGGATACAAAGAGCAACACCTTCTTTAGCCAATTGATAAATCTCAAACAAAAGGGTTCAATGGCAGAGCACATTGAGGACTTCCAAAAACTGAATATAAGGGTAAATGATATTCCAGATAAGGAGAGGATTGATGTCTTTATAGGGAATTTAAAGGATAACATTCAACATGAGGTTTATCTTTGGGAACCTGATTCATTGGAGAAGACACTTAGGTTGCAAGAAAAATGGAAAGCAAAATTATGGAAACAAGGAAGCCTACCACTCACAACTATAAAAATGGAAGTGTTGTTGTTCCTAGCCTTTCACCACCTACAAGGTTGATACCACAACAATTGGAAGAAAAAAGAGCAAAAGGGCTTTGTTATAATTGTGATAGAAAATACACTAAAGGTCATAAGTGTGATGAGAACAAATTAATTTACATAGATAGGGAAGAGGACCAAGAACAGGAACAAGAAACATCAAAAGAAGAGGAAATACACCAGGAACCAATCCTAGAGAAAGAAGAAATGAATCTGACCATATCTTGTAATGCATTGGCAAGAATTACAACTCCTCAAACTCTTAAGATAGAAGGGCATATCAAGGAGGGCATTGTAAGATAGCCAAGGAATTGAATTGCTTCCTATATCCAACACCAAGAGTGTCAAGTAATGGTTGCAAATGGAGGAACCATAAATTTCTCTGGAAAGTGCCATAATATCAAGGTATCCATGGGAGAATATTTCTTGAATAGTCCAATGCTTTCCATTCCAATGGGTGGTGCTGATGTTGTACTATGAGTCCAATGGCTATAACCTTTGGGTACAATAGCTTTTATTTTTCAAAAACTTTTCTTGAAATTTTTTTGGTAAGGGAAGGAAGTTGGATTAAGGGGTATCACAGAGAAACTGGGAAAGATAATCAACTCTAACATCATGACAAAGCTTCTAAATAAATAACAACAAGGCGTAATTAGACAATTATGTTCACTAGAGGTTCCCACATCGAAATCATTTATTTCTCTAGATCTACAAAAATGTTTGGACAATCATTGCAAGGTATTTGAGACCCCAAAGGCCTCCCACCTATTCATAATCATGATCATGCTATTCATTTGATTCCAGGAAGTGTTCCCCCAAACATCAGGCTTTACAGATATCCATATAACCAAAAGAGTGAAACTAAACATATGGCTGTAGAAATGCTAGAGGTTGGTATAATTCAACCTAGTTAAAGTTCTTTCTCTGCTCCTATGGTATTGGTACACAAGAAAAATGGATCATGGCACATGTGTCCAGATTATAGGGAGCTCAACAAGCTTACTATTAAAGATAAATCTCCCATTCCTGTCGTTGATGAATTACGTGGAGCAATTTACTTCACCAAGTTGGATCTTCGTTCAGGATATCATCAAATTAGAATGAACACTGAAGACATTCCAAAAACAACATTTAGAACTCATGAAGGCCATTATGAATTTTTGGTCATGCCTTTTGGCCTTACCAATGCACCTTCTACATTTCAAGGTTTGATGAATTGCATTTTCAAACCCTTAGAAAATTTGTGTTAGTATTTTTGATGTTATACTAATCTACAACAAGTCTTGGAAGGATCATATTCAACATGTTGACAGGGTGCTCAAACTATTGGAGGAGAAACAATTATATGAAAAAAGCTCCAAATGTTTCTTTGGAGTACAAGAGGTGGATTATTTGGGTCATATTGTATCTCATGAAGGTGTGAAGGCAAACCCTAGCAAAATTAAAGCCATTAAGGAATGGAAAATTCCCACATCCATAAAGCATCTGTGAGGATTTCTCGGGTTGACAGGGTATTATCGTAAGCATGTTAAGAATTAAGGGAGAATATCAGCACCTCTAACAACATTACTAAAGAAAGATGTATTTTCTTGGACTCTAGAAGCAATGAAGGCCTTTGAACATCTTAAAGGGGCAATGTGCCAAGCACTGGTCTTAGCTATGCCAGACTTCACAAAAAACTTTATTGTGGAATGTGATGCCTCAGGAAATGGAATTGGTTGTTTTAATGCGAGAAGAAAGACCCATTTCTTTCTAATTTCATCCAATAAAAGGAAAATATTTACACAGAGCTATTTACTAGAAGGAAATGTTTGCAATACTACATGCACTTAAGAAATGACGACCTTACCTAATGGGAAGACACTTCAAGGTAAAAACAGATCATGATAGTCTTAAATACGTCTTAGAACAAATATTATTTTCAGAAGAACAACAAAAGTGGGTCACAAAGATGTTGGGTTATGACTTTGAAATCATATACAAAAAAGTGAAGCAAAATGTTGTTGCAAATGCACTCTCAAGAAAGGATGAGGATGTGGAAGCATTGTTTTGTGCCATTTCTATTATCCTACCAGATTGGATAAATGAAGCAAGGGATGAATGGAAGAATGACGAAGAAGTGTGGACACTCATTCAAAAGTTGCAGAAGATCCCAATTCAAATAATATTGGCAAAACTTGACGAGGAAGGAAAAATCATATTGGAACCTGAAGCAGTCACAGAAACAAGAAATCGATAGCTACGAAATCGATCAATTTCAGAGTATATCATCAAGTGGAAGAACTTACCCATTGAAGATTCCACATGGTAGGATGAGAATTTTATACAGAAGCATCTAGAACTACTCAAGCATTGATGGCAACACTTCTTGAAGGAGAGGGGCATGTTAGGTCCCTATACTACTAGTGTAATCCCTTACTGTTATTAGTGCAACCCCATTATTATATTGTTGTGCCCCATAGAAGCCCACTATTTTTATTTTTGTGCCCTTATATTATTATTGTTATGGTGGCTTTGATTATATTATGACCCCTTAGACTCGTATATATAGAAAGGAGGTCTTGTCATTTATATCATCGAAGAACTGTTCATTTGCGTAATGTAAAGGAGGTTGCCCCCTCGAAGAGGCTGATTTCTAATGCATTGATCTATCTTTTCTATCTTTTTGTGAGCTGGTTTCATAACAAACTGACATTGCAAAACCTCCACTATCAGATGCACAAACAATTAGCCCAATGGAAGAAGGAAGTTTCAAAGGCCAGGAGAATTATTGTGGAAGCTATAGGAGATCTTGTGGAGTCTCCATGGCAAAGAGAAGCCATTTGTTATGTGGAAGACATCGACTAAGTTATTAGAAAATAGTAGTGACCATAGAAAATTGACCTTGAAAGACAAATTTTGAAACATAAGGATGCATAAATATGATACCAATCCATAGAATCTCTCCAGATTTACACAATTTCGAGATGATCTTGGAGGTCTTGGGGTGAATGTTGCAGAAGATGACTTGGTGAGCCTAGCTCTTCTAGGCCTTCCAAAATCCTGGCACAACTACCAGGACTTTGTGAATAGAAGGGAAAAATTACCGAATTAGGAAATGTTGTGATTCGATTGGTTCAAGAAGAGTTCAAGATAAATACCAGAGATGGAACTTCATCTAGAGCAGAGGATGAAGAGAATTTTTCCTTGGCTAGAACAGGGAAGAAGGGAAAAGGAAAAAAAACCCAAAGTAAAACTCAATCCAGTCAAAATAATGGCAAGAAGAAAGACTTGAGCAAGATAAAATTCTTCAACTGCCATGAATACAGGCACTATGCAAAAAAATGGTCGTATAAGAAGTCTAACAAGAATCCTTTAGGAGGCACAGGAGGTGAAGCACTAGCTTCACAATTCGAATTAGAATTCACCCAAATAGCATGCATGGACAACACTGTTATGGGGAGTGTGTGTTACCTTGATTTTGATACCTTGTTTATGAGCACCAATATTGCAGCAAGGATGTTGCAACTCCTGGGGCTACTGACTTTACTTCATCAACCCGGGGTTCGTACAAAATTGGAGGTGACAGTGATGTATACACAAAGAGATGTAATTGGTCTACTCTTTTTCACTGTTGAGATGGGGCAATAGACCACTAGGGTTTCTCAAACCATCCTTCTATTGACTAGAAGAAGTCTGATTACCAAATTGGAGAAGGGAAATTTACCCTAATTGGAAGAAAATAAATGATGTATATTGCATGAAGGAGAGACTGAAATAAATGCTTGCAAAACAACACGAAATCCTCTATCTACTTGCTAACATATTATGCTTACAAAAGAACCCTATTTTAACACATGTGGGGTTTTAATCAATCTAAGCATGAAATCTGATCTAAACAGTGCTAACTGCTGTGTGCAAGAATAAATATAAAAGAATTTTTTCTTTTTATATTTTTGCTGGAAAAATGTAAATGCTAATCTTGCTTGGTTCTTTGACAGGAGAGATAGGTGTGGAGGAAAAGGAGTACAATGGTTCAAATGGTTTGGAGGGAAAGTAGGGACCTAATCCAGGCTTTTAGTGATGATTTTTCTGAATTCGGATTCAAAATAGGCTACTACAGCTTTTCCTACAGGATGTACGAGTTCACCTACAGGATCCCCTGTTTTACTATAGGAACAAGCTGAAAGCTTAGGGAGTGGTCCAAAAGGTGGGATGGATCTTGGAAAAGGGGAATAAGCAGGGGAAAAGGCATGGCAGTGGGAGGAAATTACTTAGAATTCAAACCAAATCTTTGAGATGGTTGGATTTTCTCAACGGAGATGGCAAATTTCCCTCATAACACAAGAATTTGAATTGAGACCTTAATGACTTTTGGCATTCATGGGTGGATATGGCTTGTCTGAAGCTGATGAGATGAGATATCCCTGCAATTTAGAAACTCCCGCAACAACGGACATCATTCTCTGCATTTATACATGAATTCATCAAAAACAAGAAAGGTTTATTCAAGTAAAAGAAAACAGAGTTGTCACCATTTACTTGCTAAGATTATGCATGGAAATGCTTAGAACCAATATGAAAGCGAGATGAAATCAATGCAAAACTTAAGAGATTATAAAATACCAATTGCAAGTTAACCAAGAAACTGAAAGATAATGACCTAATTAGCAAGAAAACCCTAAATTACACAAAAATAAAGAATTTTGTCTTGTTGGGATGTATGAGAAGTGTTCCTCAAACCATGATCTCTAAAAGGGAGAAATGAGGTCAAAACCACTTGTTGTCATCCTTTTTGGAATATATTCTTATCACTACAATGCTACTATTAGAACTATCCACAAATGGAAGAAAACTAATTAAATCTACCAATACTTGCAAATTAACAACACCAAAATCAGTTTAACTCTAACTATGAAGATAACATAAGGATACATATACAACAAGAGGAACCTCTGCTGCTAAGGTTGGGCCTTAACCACCCTCTAAGTTAACTCAGTGCTGGATCAAGGGAATGTTGCTCATTTTGATTAAATAAATAAAAAATGCATAAGAGTGCTTGGTTACGATGCTTCAACTCAAAAACTGCTTAGCTATCTTGAACAAAAAATCTGAATCCTAATGAGGCCCTATGCCTCTTGATTTATATAATTGAAGTTTCCAACAACTTCCTTAAATTTAGGGAGGCTTGGCTCCAATCTCAAGATCAAATGGTCTTCAACTATCACTGGCTTGGCTGCCAATGAACTTCATGACTCGGTTGCTCGTAACTCTGAGCTGATGAGATTTGATTGAGGAATCTTCGAGTGAGTGAGGAGTTAAGGAGGGAGATCATGTCTCCTATAATCCTTATTGCTTGTCTCCATTTGAGTTCCTGCACTTTAATTAGCCAAAATTTTCTCCAAAACTTGCAATCAATGCACATTAGACCACTAGACATGACATCTCATCTTTACTCTCCTCATTAAGAAAACATAATTAAAACATGTAAAGAATGTTGAGAAAAGTTCATTTTAGTAAGTTGAAGGTGAATTAAGGTCCATATAATTTACCCATTGATGAGCCTTATCATCACTCCCCTACTGAAAATGTTTCTCATCCTCTGAGCAACTCAATCTATGTTCATGTCTTTCATTTCTTTGGTGGCCTCCTTGACATTCCAAGCTTCTGATGTAGTCTCCTCCTCTTGCAGATAAAAGCTTTCATTCCTCTCTATTTATTCCCACTGATTTCTTTCTTCTTCTTCCTTTCTCTCCTCTAACATACCTAAAAGCAATGGTGGGCTGAGTCTTAATCCAATCCAATTGACCTTGAGTCTATGTAATGTTTTCTTATACAATGGGACTCTCTCTAGTGCATCCCTCATTCTATCGGAAGAATGATATTCTTTGATCTTTAGGATGTAAGGTAAGGTGTTCCATCTCCTTTGGTAGGCTTTTTGGTTGTCATCTCCTTGTAATATTAGCATGTCTTCAAAATGAGTGACTACTTGTTCTTGTACATCAAGGTATCGTGGTGCGGGGTCATTTGTAATGAGGTTGTGAGTGCTGATGACAGCCATTGGGTTAGTTCTTCTCTAATAAAAAGGGGTTCTGCTTCTTCTCTTGCCAATACCCTTTTCATTTATGTAATTTTGGCTTCCTCATGACTCATCCAAGATTCCAAGGCCATTAGTTGTAATTCCCCTAGCTTTGGATTTGGGTCCCACATATTTAAATCTATCAGACCTAAATTGTGTAGGTAGAACTCATATATCTTTGCTCTATCCTCCATGGTGCTTTGATCACAGAGGTCAATGAATTGCCCGTAGTCTTGGAAAGGTAGAGTTCCTCTTTGTGCTAGGGTTTTTATCTGAAACTATAGCCATTGTTCTTTGAGGTATAATGCATATGACTTTGTTGGCATACTGCATTGAAGTGCCTCCATGGATAAACTTGGCATAGTTTCCAATTTGCGTTCCTTTTCTTGTAGCTTCTTTCTTAGCTATGCGTTCTCAATCTCTAACTGAGATTTCATTATTGTTTCCCTGTCTCTTATGCTTCTTAATTCTCTACCCATTTCTTGCAACTTCTCTTCCATGTGGCCTACATCCTCTATCCCTTTTGATTTAGCAATTTGCATCCAACTATGTGTCCTTGCTCTCTCTTTTTCAAGTCCAAAGAATAGAGGAATCGAAAATTTTGTGATATCACCCTACCCCCTTCAGTGAATCTATAGTAGGAGTTGAGGTTTGGCTTTGGGATAGGGTCCTTCAGCTCCTGGGCCTCTTCCTCTATTTTTTCTTTAGTAATTCCTTCCTCTTCTCCTTCCCTTTTCCCTTGCAGCCTTTCCTAATTTTTTTCTGTGTTTCTTATAGGTTTGACAGGGTTTCCTATAGGATTGTTTTTGCTTGCTGTAGGTCTAAGTGTGTTTCCTGTAGGAGACTTTTTCCTTTTGTTGAGGCTGACCTGGTGACATGTGTCCTAACATAGGTGATTGGTGACTTGGTAGAAGCTTGTATTGATGTTATTTCTCCTTCGTTCTTCCCTAGAGGGACGACTTTCTCTTGTTGTTTTGGTGATTCCTCTATGACAATTGGAGTTTTGGTAGGGGTTTGAGGTCTCACTTGTCTAATTCTGGTGCTCTTCCTTGTCCTAAAGTAAAGTGGAGTTTGCCTTTGTCCCTTTCCCTTTGATTTGACAGGTGTACTTAAGGAAGTTAGAGTAGCTGCTGCCTCCTTCTCTGTAGGCTCTGGAGACACCCTTGGTGATTCTTCTTCTTCCATCCTCCGTGGTTCATACTTTTGTTCATCCTTCTGTACTTCATCCTCTTTTTCATATTCTTCTTCATTCTTTGTTTCTTCCTCTTTGTTATCCTCTGTTTCTTCTTCTCCCTCAGTAGCAGTAGGGCTTCTGTCATACTCAATGGCTTGAATTGCTCCTTCTTCTTGCATGTCTTCAAATGTTGACCATGCAATAGGGATTCTTAATTTGTGTAAAACATCTTCAAGGATGAGTTTGATCAACCCATGATGTGATAATTGTTGATGTTTTCCCTCTTGTACCTTGATGCTCATGTCTATCATTGATTGTAGCAGAAAATAACGTATACTAAGTATGTTATGAGGAGCTGTCTCTTCTCCAAATATTAGCTCATGGAGGAGTCTAAAGTGGTATCCATACACTACACTGTATCTACCTTCACAAGAAATATACCTGATGATGCGGTAACTCACCTCATTCCAGGGATATGGAATGATTTCCCTTCTAACCCCATTTTTGTCTTCAATTGGTTATTCTCCCTCCAAGAAAAAAATTTCTTTGCAAGAGTGATGTTAGTCTTGTCCTCTTTTCTCCATTGCAACCCTAGGGGGAGTGTAGTTATCCTGCTAATACTCTCAGGGGTAATTTATATTGACAAACCCTTCACTACAACAGTGGCACTGACTCTAGTGAGAGGTATGAGTGACATTTCAAATTCTCTAGCCACATTATCATCGTATTCCTTTAGTAACTCAAAGAACCCCATCCATTGATTCCTTGTAAAGATTTCTACCACAATAGGATGTTGGTGTATTATGGTTGTGTTGGTTGGCTCTCTTTTGTTGAAACCTCTTGTCATATTTTCTAGAAATTATTGTTTGAGTGAGGTTTGGGTGGCTATAGGTTAAGAACTCTGTTAGGTGATGAGATTTTAGACTTTATCCTTCACTAACCTTCACATAATTCTCTCTACCTTTACGTGTTTAGAAAATACTCAAAAGAAAGGATGATTTATTTGTTTTAGATGAAAAACACAGAAGGTATGGCACCTACCTCCCTTTCCTATGTTCTAGTGATGAGAACTCTTGACTTGATTTCCCTTGGTGTCCTCTTGCAACTCTTTGTGGTAATTCTCTTTGTATCATGTAGCCTTCCTGTAGTTTCCTGTAGGTGCTCTGGTTTGCTATAGATGCTGACTGTTTCTTGTATGTTTCCACTATAGGGATACCGAGAGTAACTTTCATGTTAATGACTCCTCGAAGTTTCCTCTTCCTTCAGCTTTTCAAAATACTAATACTTCGCATGGGAGTTAGTGATTATTTCTATTTGTGGATGATTTTGTTGGGTGATGTGTTGGCTAGCCGAGTACAAATACCTAATTTCAGACCATTGGTCCCACTACCAGTTCATTACATCACCTTTCCTCGTAATCATCTCCCATTTTCATTCTTCATAACTTAACCACTTTTTTTTATTTGTTCCCACTTTTTTGATTTGACCTTGCCACGTGTGGAGTTGACTAACCTTTTTCTTCTCATTATCTAACCGAGGGTGGCCAAGTTAACTCGCCACCTTCGCTTATAAAATAAACTTCCTTCCTCATTCCTACGGTTTAATCATATTTGTACCTATGAGGGAGTATTGGTGAGATGACATACCTGTTGGTCCTTTGCTTCATTGATGCATGCTGAAGAGTGGTGCTAATTCATTGTTCTTTGACCTTGCTACAATTCTTTTTTTCCTTCTTATTTTGTGGATGATTTTCTCCCTTGATGATGTACAAGTGTTACCTTTTGTTGCTGCTGAACTCTATAGGAGCTTCCTCATCACTGTGATCCTTGTCCTGAAGGTGGATTGGAGTTGTTGTGGTCTTTTTTGTGGAATAGGTTGCTACAAAAATTCATACAGGATGTCTTGTAGCTGCCTTTTTCTTGAACTTTTGAATCTCTTCTTTGCTTCTGAAGTTGAATGGGTATTGGAATGAGTGGAGGATGTGGTTATGGAGTGGAAGATGAGGTATGTTGTTGTGGCATGTATCTTTTTGATGTTTTTTTTCTTTTTCTATTTTCTAACTTGATTTCTTTGATGCATACAGTGGTGACATGGTCATTGAGGGTGTTGGTTGAGGTATGGTGAGGTCAATGGATCTTTTCATAACCCAAAGCAGGCTTGTGTCACCATTTTTCCATTGGACTGCCCTTTCTAAACTTTTTCAAGGCCTCCTGTAAAACCTACAGGAAACTCCTGTAGTATTACAGGATGACGGAGATGAGATGGATGAAAGGAAACATGGTTTGTGGTAGGGAATGTTGTCCTTTGTAGCCTGTGCACATCATCTTCTTACAAACCTGCAAAAACAGAATTGTTATTTTTGTATGTTTTTCTCTTTTTTCATTTTTTTTTTGTTTTTTGTTTTGTTTTTTGTTTTTTTTTTTTAAAGATAACTAGGCTGCCTCGAAGGAGGTTTTCCTCCTTGTTTCCTACCTTGGGCACCTCAAAATAGGTTTTCCCCCAAAGATCTTTTTTTTCTCTCTCTTTTTTTTTTAATATACTCTTAGGCTGCCTCAAGAGGTTTTCAACCCAAAAGTTGGACTCAGGTGCCTCATGGAGGTTTTCACTTAGGTCCCTTTATTTTTTCATTTTCTAAGAACTTGGTGAGGTGGAATCTGAGACTTCTCCAATCACCATCACTACCTTGCCGACGCTACTGATGAATTCCTTCTTTGGTAAGGGCTTCTTGTAGACCTTTAACCTGTACCCATTGATAAGCAAAGGGATACCTTCTGCATCGATGGTTCTTATATGAACAACGCCATTGTCATGACACTTTTCTATCACATATGGTCATTAACTTGCCTTTGAAATATTTGTACCAGGAATCATACAGCAAGGCCCAATTGCCTTCTTGAAACAGTCTGTCCTTGATATTTATTTCATACCAGATTTTCCTTTATAGTTGATTCACTTTTATGTGCAGGAGGTCGTGCATCCTAAATTCATATAATCCATTCAGCTGGAGAAATATTTCATGTTGTGCCCTTTTGATATCTAGATCCAGTTGTGTTGCCATCCTTAAGGTGTTGTATTCGAATTCAATGGAAAAAAGGGCTTTCTTCCCATAGGCCATCTCATAAGGATTGAAGCCAGCGGTGGTCTTCCAGGTAGCATTGTAGGCCCATGTGGCCTCCACCAATCTGTCTGCCCAATCCTTTCTACTGGTGCTAATCATGCTCGGTTGGTTACTTCCACTTGCCCATTACCCTGTGTGGTAAGGGGTGGATTTTCTGTGCTTGATCTTATGCTGGCTTAATATATTTTCAATCATGTGAGATGTAAATTGGCTGCCTTGATCAGTGACCAACTCTCGAGGGTATCCAAACTTATAAAACACATTATCCCTCAAGAATTCAACCACCTTTTATTATGTTGCTACCTTGACAGCTTTGGCTTCAGTCCATTTTGTTAAGTAGTCGGTGCACACAATGATGTACTTCTTTCTGGATGGAGGGTCAATGGGCCCGATGAAATCCATGCCCCACTAGTCAAATGGCTTGAAATTCACTTGAGGTTGTAGGGGCATTTCATCCCTGGGGGTAGGCTTCCCCATCCTTTGGCACCGGTCAAAACAGTTGGTATACCTTTTTACATATTGGTGGAGAGTGGGCTAGTAATAGCCAACTTGTATTACTTTGAATGTTGTTCTTTTGGCTGCAAAGTGACCTCCAAAGGCCCATCATGACAGGCCAAAAGGATGTCAAAGATTTCCTCCTCCCTGACACATCTTCTCAAAATTTGATCTAGACTTAGCTTGAAGAGATTGCCCTCAATCCAAGTGAATGGGGCACTTTTTCTTATGATTCGTCTCTTTTCCTTGGAGGACAAATTTGGAGGGAATTGTGCAGATACCAATTAGTTTTCTATGTCAGCAAACCATGGAGAGAGAACTGAAATGGTGAATAAATGTTCATCTGGGAGTCGATCATCAACCATTCATTCCTCCCCTGCAGTCAAAGTCAATCAGGATAAAAAATATGCAACTAAATTCTCTTTACCAGACTTATCAATAATAGTTAGATCAAATTGTTGCAATAAAAGTAACAATCTAATAATCTGGGAATTTGCATCAAGTTTTTTCATCAAGTATTTAATTGCAGCATGGTTAGTATGTACAAATGTTTGGTAACTAGTAATGTAATGTCTAGATTTCTTCAATGAAGGTATAACAAGTAGGAGCTCTTTTTCAGTTATTGTGTAGTTTTACTCAACTTTCGATAGATTCTTACTGATGAAGTAAATGGCATAAGGTAGCTTGTCATCTATCTGGCCTAGAGTTTCTCCTATAGCTTTGTGAGAGGGATTAGCATGAATATGAAAAGGAAGAGCCCAATTTGGGCCTTAGAAAATAGGTGCAGTAATCAACTTGTCCTTTAGGGCGTCTAAGGCTTCTTGGCAACTTTATGACAATAAAAATTTTGATTCTTTGGCCAACAACACAAATAAGGGAGAAGCTAAATCTCTGAAATCTTGTATAAATCTCCTATAGTATTTGGATAACCTTAAGAAACTTCTGACATCCCTCTACTTCTGTGGATTCAGGACCCTTTTGATGATGACTGTCTTATTTGGGTCTACTTGCAGTCCTTCCTGGGATATTAAGTGACCTAGAATAGTCCCTGCAGTCATTAAGAACTCACATTTTTCAAGACTAAGGGATAAGTTCATTTCAATGCATTTGTTTAACACCTTTCTCAAGTTAGAGAGATCCTCCTGGAAATCACAACCATAGGGTGTGAAATCATCCATATAAATTTCTACTGCATCATGGACTAGCACTGCAAAGATACTCAGGACTACTCTCTGGAAAGTGGTAGGGGAATTGCATAGACAAAAGGAAGGACCCTATAAGAGAAAGCACCCAAAGGACAGGTGAAGGTGGTTTTATACTGGTCCTCTGGGCTGATCTGGATTTGATTGTACTTGCTTAATCCATCCATGAAAGAGAAGAACTTCTTTCTTGCCAAACCATCTAATACTTGGTCAATGAAAGGTAGAGGAAAATGGTCCTTCTTTGTTTATTTGTTTATCTCTCGGTAATCCACGCAAATCCTTCACTTTCCATTTTTCTTTGGAACCAACACCAGAGGAAACATCCACTCACTTTTCGAGATAGGGTAAATGAATCCCGCATCCAACAACTTCTGTAGTTCTTCTTTGACTATATCCTTGAGAGCTAGATTCATTCTCCTTTTGGGTTGGTGGACTGGCTTGCACCCTTCCTTGATGTAAATGTGGCGAGTGCACATCAAGAGGTGCACTCCCTTAATTTCTTTGTAATTGCAACCAAAGGAATTCAAATTCTCTCTTAGCATGTTACGTAGCTCTTCTTCTTGGTGTACAGAGAGAGAGGGGTTGATTTTCAATGCTCTTTCAGGGCTGAATTCTATTTTATTGACACAAGTAGGGTTTGATTTAGCTAAGCATAGATTAATCCGATGGTTGTCCTTGGTTTCCTTCACTACTTCCTCCAGAGACATGGTGTTGGGAGTTTGATTTTGGAGGATGTGTTCAATTAAATCATCTTCATCAGGATGTCCTCCTCCTATGGTAGTTTCTAGGGTATAGATTTGGGAGGAGTAGACTTCATCTTCTTCCTCCTTTTCTAGCCATAAAGGTAAGTCATGTTCTAGGGATGGTTGAGAAGGAGGATACACGGCCAACTGTTTCGATAGATGCCCAATTTTTATAGTCACATTTCCAACTCTACAGCTTATGTAGGCATCGAAAGTGGCTAACCAAGGCCTCCCAAGGATGAGAGGATAACCATTGAATTTGGTCTTAGGTCGGAGAACTAAGAATTCCACAGGGTATTCCCAAGAATAAATGGAGAACATCACATCCTCAACAATCCCCTTAGGGGTTGTGGATCAGTCTACAAGTTGCAAGACTGTCGTGGTCTTCCTTAATGATCCCTAGAGATTCATCTTGAGTATAGTGTCCTTATTCATTACATTAATAGCAGCCCCAAGATCAATCAAGGTATGGGGGACAATGCTGCCATTGATGTGTACATCTACTACAGGGCTCCCAAGATCTAAGTACTTTTGGAAAATTACCCACCCCAACATTAAGTTTAACAACTGTCCAATGTCATTAATGGTAGGGGTGTCTCTTTTTTGCCTCCCTGGATGTTTGAAAAACTTCTCTTTGATTAGATTTTTGTAAATGGGGACATCTCTGATAGCTTGGAGAAAATGGATTTAAACACACATATTTTTCAACTCACCCAAAAGTTTAGTTTCTTCTTGGGTGTGTTGGACTGGATGGGTTAACCTTTTAGGAAAGGGGGGTGAATTCATTCTAGGCACACTTTCCTCTCTTTCCTCCTCACTCTCCCTAGGTGGAGATGGAGGTTGGTTATCCGGGAGCACTCTCTTAGACCTAAGGTTAATTTCATGAATATCCACATCATAGGTAGGGTATGATGCTTCTCCACTGTAAACATATTGTCCCTGTTTGTTGTTCGGGTTCAGGTTTGGTTGGGCAAGCATCTGAGGTTGTTTAGGTGGAGCAGGGTGTAGGAGTTGTGGTTGAGATGGAGGTGAAGGAAATAAATATGGTGCTTGGTTGTAAGGGGTCCTCCACCCTTGGGGTGATGCATTCCATTGAGGTTGTGGAGGAGTGTATGGCTGAAATGTTTGATTAGTCGATTGGAAAAGGTATTGAGGTGTAAAAGACCAGGGAGAAGGTGTAGAACGGGAAGGTTGAGATGGGGGACACCAAGGGGGAATGGATGTGTTTTGATTAGGGTTGTAATATGAATATGATGATCCTTGCATGCCCTGTTTGTAGAAATTTTGAATAATAAACACATATTCAATGGATATTATCTTGATCATGTACTATTGCAAAATACATACACAATACATAAGCTCCTCTACGTTGATCATCAATATAGCAGCATCAATAACAATAAAACATCAAGAGTATGCACACATTAACACAGTATGTAACCCGGAGAAATTTTATAGCTGAAAACCCCACACTATCTGTATATTAGTGACTGAGAACATGTAACATTACAATAGTCAATACTTCTCACAAGTATCCAGCACTATCTCCACCTGTTACACACAATACAGCTCAGATTTGATCTCCAAATCTATTCCACTGCTTGCCTGCCTCCACTGCTCAATACCTGCTTAAGAATGGATGAGAATGGTTGAACCAAACTCGTATTTACCTCAAAATAATCACTCACACTGGGAATCACGTGGGCAGAGGCTATAATCACTTGGTATTGGCCAATTCTCATTGGCATAACTCAATCCCATTAATTGTGCAAATCCTCATGCACAACTATAGTCACAACTGATAGCAATCTGATCCTCTAACACCTATCCGTGCTGAACTGAACATGCACTGACATGCAACTGAGTTAATTGATGTATTCTTTAGTTGCATTGTGAGTTAATAATTAGTTTAACAACTCATCATTAGTCTATTTGCAGTTAGACTAATTACAACTAGTTTAACCAAGTCACTGAACACAACTCCGTCAACTCCACAATCAACTCCACCAAACTCAACTGATTGAGTTCTAACTGAAGTCATGCATGCAACAACTCAACTGACCCACAAAGAAAACATATTTCCTTATGACAACTGCATGTGCCACATCTGTAGCTCAAACTGAAGTGCTCCAAGAGAATAAGATAAATTTTATAGTCTAAATATTATTATAAGCTAATAATATCTGACTGCTCTGTAATTATACTTGACAGTGTCATCGCTGTTGTCTAAAAATATAAGTCCATCTATTTTTTCCAACTTGACCAATCATCCATAAACAGCATCCTACAACTCATAGACATGATCCATATGTCTAAAAATAGACTTTGCGCCATAATTTGCCTGCGGGCCCACTTAGTGAAGGCGACTCTTTTCACTAAGCTCCATCATCTTGTTGCAATCTCAACAACACAAAGATATATGTATCATAGCTTTGAATTATTGAAGCGACCCCACGTAAATATTATGAGCCAATAGAAAGTGAGCCTCCAAACAAATACAGGTCACACATTCAACATATCAAGCCATTGAAATTCAATTATGTCATGCGATACCACAATGTATATCGAGCCACAGATAAGACGAGCTATAAACAAAGAGTGTGAGCCATAATATAGTAATGTGAATACTCAATAAGTATAATTTGCAATCATAAATAATAATTTAAGCCATAAAACTAGCGTACGAGCCTCATAGAAATGTGTGATGCCTTAGGAACCGAGTCACTATAATATAATATGGTGCCATTGTTATCCAATGTGAATACATCATCATTGTAGAACGATCCATATAGAATTGAACCATGAGTACATATGCAATCCACGACAAGGCAACCCACGAGCTTCCATAGAGAAAGTTATTATAGATAATACAAACCTCTGTAAGCATTATACGAACCATAGAATATAAGCACGTGAGCCCCATGCTTATGTCATAATCTAGCATAAGAATTCACTTTAAATACAACTCGATGGAGAATCATTTCATGCCAACGTAACCCTTATTGAGGCTAACTTTGTAATCTTTTGGAGGGAAACATTCTAATTCAAATTTTGGTCACTTTGATTCTTAAATATATTTTTGTCTCCTTAATGAGAGTTTACCCCAAATTTATTTTCCATAGAAATAATAATGATAGGAGTGTCCCAATCATATTAATAATATTTTCCTTTAATCAATTTGAAATTATCTTTGGGGCAAGATGGGCTTCTATTGGGTCTTAGGGTTTCCCTTTGGGGAAATCCATCCCAAAGATGCCCAAATTTCAACACTCCCTCTCGGCTAGGGAGGAATTTCCATCTTCATCATAAGTCTCATCTCAGATGTCACATCATCATTACACCATAACTAATCTCATCTTATCTCATAGAAGAAGAATAATCCACAACTAATGGTAGGGGAGATCGATTAGATCCTCCAAACCCTACAAGTCTCCAACTCATGACCTTCATCGTACAAGTTCGCTCTACTGAACTAGTCTATAATCAGGTCATTGTGGGAGATTTGGCATAACTCTTCCTTGGAGAATCCAATCGGGATCAGACTGGTGGCAGTGGAAAGAGGACACAGAGGGCTACTGCAGGTCGCAATTTCAGAACTAGATGATCCGAAATTACAGAGATACATCAGAGGCAATATCGAGCTCCTACAAAGTGAAAAAAGGTGTGTAGATTTTTTTTAAATTTTTGTTTAAGCTTGGTTTGAAAAATTATTTTTGAGAAATTCAAAGGGCATAGTAGAGAATTATTATCGGTAACTGATGCCCCGAGGAAATAAAATGAAAACACCTAGTAAGCAACCTGAAAGCTCTAGCATGACTCATGAAGAAGAGGAAGAAATACTACATGATATATCAAAATTACAAGACCAAGTGCAACAAATTTCACTCTCAAAAAAGCTAACAGAAGCTAGAATAAATGGCATGGAATCTAAGAAAAAGGGCACAGAAGCTAATATGAATGGCGTGGAAGCTATGATTGACGATTTGAAGATAGATTCGAAGACAAATTTGACAAATTTTCTACAAGAAATACTTACTAATGGTGAAAGGGTAGTAAAGGAAACTCATGATGCGAACAAAAGAAATTTTAATCATGATTTCATAGACTCTAATGTTGGATCGAAGACCCACCATATTCCAAAAATCGATATGAGGAAGTTTGATGGCAAGGATCCTACAACATGGATATTACATATGAAGCAATTTTTCGATCTCAATAATGTACAAAACACACAAAAGGTACGTATTGCAACTTTATATTTGGAACCAAATCAATTTGTATGGTATCAATGGCTTTGTTCTCGTAAACAAATTATCACTCGGGCAATGTTTACGGAAGAATTGACAATACATTATGAGGATACAAAAGCAACACTTTTTTTAGCTAATTGATAAGTCTCAAACAAAAGGGTTCAATAATGGAGGACATTGAGGAGTTCCAAAAATTGAACATAAGGGTAAAAAATATTCCAGAGGAGCATAGGATTGATGTGTTCACAGGGTCTTTAAAGGATAATATCCAACATGATGTTTGCCTTTGGGAACCTGAATCATTAGAGAAGGCATTCAGGTGAGCAAGAAAAATGGAAAGCAAAATTATGGCAACCAGGAAGCATACCACTCACAACTATAAAGATGGAAGTGTTGTTTCCCCTGGTCTTCCACAACCTATAAGGTTGACACC
>APFE030312444.1:0-15255 GCA_000404065.3 Pinus taeda
AATGTCATAACCCTACATTGACCAAAAGTAAGATGCCAAACTCAATAGTGTAAGGAATTGTTAAGAGGGGTGTAAGATATCTTCAACACAATACACCCATTCTACAAGGAATGACCTCTAACACTTATGCACCCTCTTCCTATTAATGTTTGTAACATCAGACAGGAACTTCCGCACAGGTCTAGTGTCATATTGATGTTTGTAACATCGGACAGGAACTTCCACAAAAGTCTAGCATCAAACGTGTGAAATTCATCCACACACGACCATTCTTACCTTTATTATTCACTCTATTAAAGTGAACAGTCATTTTAATTATTGCATTAGAAAAGTCTCATAAACTGTAATTTCATTACATTAGTGATTTAGAGGAATCTCAAACATTGATCTCCAACAAGATGAGATTTAATCTCAATTGTCAATCACTTTGGAGATTAGGGTTAAGAGATTCAACACAATGCTATAAAAGAAGACAAACTGAAAGGAAAAAACATTGTGATCCATAGAGAGTGTTAAGAGTAACACAGTTGAGACACAAAGAAAGCGATAAGGATTTTCACTCAATGTGTAGGTCCAATGAAATAAACAACAAAAGAAGATTAACCCAATTCCTAGAAATTGAAGGGGACAAAGGAAAAGAGTGCATTCCTGGGGAGTAAGGTGGCTCAACTTGGTGGGGAGAGTTATTCTCATCAAATTTGTTCTTTCCTCTCTCCCGGTGTACCTGGGAAATGGTCTTTTAGCGCCAAAGAATATAAATCAACAAATAAGCAGGCTAATTCGGAAGTTCTTATGGCAAGAGGGCAAAAGTAACGACCACAAATTCCACCTTGTCAACTAGAATTTGGTGAGACAACCAAAGAGCTTAGGCAGATTAGCAATCAAGGACCTTGAACTTATGAACCTAGCTCTTGGGGCAAAATTGGTTTGGAGACTCCTCTCGGACTCTAATGAGTGGTGGAAAAAAGGCTTCTACAAGAAAATATTTTCATAAAAATCATCTTATTAGACCGAGAGAAGAACTATGGGAAGGCAAAGGCTCAAAAATATGGATATTTGTAAAGCTTCGTCATCATTCATGATGGAACATTTGGGTTGGTAGCCAGGCAATAGGAAACACATTCGCCTGTGGTAAGATCCCCTGTCTAACCTCGTCTCCAGTCCTAAGTTTGTGGAATTCTCTAAGTGGATGGAAGAGCATGGTTGTAATCGTCTTGCGGACATATCCTGCTGGGACGACCAAAGACCAAGGTTTGTGGTGTGGGTGGTTGGCTTTGGACCTGCCCATCCATTTGTTGAATCATTGGCATTCCATGATCAATCGACTAAAGGGGTTTGCGCCTATCATCACAAGCAAATTGGACAGTCGGGTATGGCTGGGAGGCAAGAGTAAAAATGTACAGTCAAAGATGGTTACGCTCTTCTCATTAAGTCCTCCCCCCTCCCTCAAAAATTTGGGGGAAGATTTGGAACAGGGATGGGCTTCCTAAGGTCAATATCTTTTGTTGGGAAATGGTGCATAAGAAAATCCTTATGGCAAAAAACTTAAGGAAAAGGAACATACATGGTATCTCAAACTGTGTTTTATGTGGTAAAGCGGAGGAAACTATCAAGCATCTTTTTTTACCAATGTCCTTTCTCTGTGGAAACCTAGAAGTTCAATTTAGCGCCCTTGGTATACTCTCCTCCCATTGTTGAGGATTGGAACAAGATGTTCATACATTGGAAGCACAAATTCCCTTGCTCCTCGAATTCTCTCTCAAGGCGTTGCTGGATGGCGATTCCCAAATATCTTCGCTGGTCAATTTGGCTCTGTCTAAACCAAGCGATCTTTGTTGTAGATTGTGTTCCAGAATCTACAACAATCAAAGGAATGATGCTTCTTTTCGAGGTCATTTCCTCTAGGGGGTTTGATGATTTGGACGTGAACGAATTAACTTATAATGAAAAAGAGTGGCTCCAATTCCAATTCCCAAGCTCTAAGTTCAAAATCTCATGTCGTCCCTCCCTTCTGTATAAGACTGATCAGGGAGGCTTTTGTTGAATGGCAAAGAAATATTGGTCAGGTCCAACTCTATTTTGATGGAGCTTCGAAAGGTAACCCAGGGAGGCTGGAGCGGGAGGGGTGCTTTTAAATCTTGAAGAAAACACTGAATTAAAGTTCGCATGGGTACTCAACAACGCCACAAACAATCAAGCAGAAGCTCTCTCTCTTTGGCAAGGCTTGAAAATCAGTGTCTCCAAGGGCATTAGGAACCTAATCATTGTTGGTGATTCTATGGTGATTATCCAAAAATGTTTGAGCCTCGCCAAGCATGAGAACCTCATTGAGTCTAAAACCTCTCCAATTCTTATAAGGATAATGTATCTCTTAAAGAAAATTGAAAATTACAAAATTTTCGATGTAAAACAAGCGAATAACCAATTGGCAGACATGCAAGCCAACATTGGTGCGAAGTTAGAACAAGGTTCTATACAAATTAACAATAAATGCAATATATGTCATATCCCATAATGTTGTTGAATAACACAAGATCTGTGCAATATAGTTGGAGTACGAGACTAAATAAGAATAAACAGGTAGTTAAGATGGAGAGAATTATGAGGTTTCATTGCAGTGCATCGGGAGAGGGGGCAGTTGATAGGAAGTTATTTCACAAGAGTGAACACGGAAGCAAGGAGGCCATGAACCACAACTTGTGGCCTTTTAGTCCTAGGTTATTTGCCTAGATATTTAATATGGATTCAACTGAGGGCAGGGTTGGTCCCATCGCATTTCGAACCAGGCAAGATTCGGCGGTGATGGAGATGGATGATAGTGGCTTCGCCATGGTGCAAAGACGATATTCATTTATGGCTTATAAGATAGGAAGGAATGTCGGAAAGGACCAGGCGCTTATTTATAGTTGCTGGTTGAGGCCGATAAACCATAGGATATTGCTAGTGCAGGGGAGAATAGCCAGGAAAATGACCTCAACAAGCAATAGAAGTGCCAGTGACGCTGTGGAGTATGGGCGCAGTGGGAATATAGGGGATATAGTTGATAGCTCCTGTAAGCAAGTTATCAAGGAAATTGTGAAGGAAGTCAATGAAAACATGGCAATCTTGTACGCTCAGTAGTTTGGTCTCAGCAAAGATATGGAATTGCTCCAAAACCATGGAACTCTTGAATACAAACATTGTGAACCTAAGTCATAACGAAGAAAATATTGAAGTAAAGGTGGAGACAGCCACCGTGGGTGTGTTGAAAGAAGTTTCTAGTTTCGGTGATGGCTTTGCTCTTCAAATTGATGGTGTCGTTGGCACTGCAAATCGTGGCCTAGATCTTGGGGCAGGCGCAAACCAAGAAGCAGTCATGCCTCCTAACGAGGCTCTAGGAGACGTCAACCCTAGAAGCTGAGGGTAGCAGTTGTCTCATACTTGTTAAAATCTATGTTTTGTCAACAGTAGTGTATTATGGAGATTTTTGGAAGGTTTATAGTATAAAATATGTAAAGAGTATGTATGTGAATAACACAGGTAGCAATAGGGTCTCTCTGCTTGTTAATTTGTTGAACAATTATGAGAGCATGCTCTCCATGACTATAAGGGACCTGGATCGTTTCCAACTTTATTAATGAAAATGCTACCTGTTCTATTGAAAGAAAAAAATTGAAGGGGACATACACAGCAGGTGCAAAGGCAACTTTAGGAGGCCGCAACAAAAGAATATTAATTCAACTCCAAAAAATTGATGGGGTTGTACACAATGGCTGCAAATGCAACTTCAGAAGGTTGTATGACCTAGCAAAAGAGAGGGACGATTTTAGAAATTATGGGGACAAATCTGGGTAGCAGCTAGAAGTTTTGGCAAGGTTGTACAGGTCATACAGCAACAAAGAAAATGGTTCCAAACCTACCACTTGGGTTTGCAAAAAACAAAATGCCCTCTCTTTCTTTCACAAAAGCACATCAAAAAGTCATGTCCTATAAGTGAGGAAGCTCTTTGGCTTACATAAATCCTTTCAGAGTTTGGATTTAACATGTCCAACCACACACTGGTGCCATAGTAAGAGAGCCATTCAGCTTGCCAAACAATGCACCACATTTGTGAGCTCCAAATGTAGTGCATCCTTGAAGTATGTTCTCTTTCTTCCACAAAAGCAATGTATTGAGCAGTGGTCCCTACAAATCATGAACTTTGGCTTACACAAATCCTTTCAATTTTTATTTAAGCAACAACATACAACCGTGCTTTAGTGCAACTCTCAGAATGGCATAAAGCTTAACAAAGAGCAAATTCAACATCAACACAACAAGCACATTGAATTTTGGAAGCTTCTTCAACAATGTATCCTTGAAGTGCTCTATTGTCATATAGATGATCAAGTTGCTAACATTTTCGCAAATCCCTTCCTAAAATCCAAGCTCCTAAACCACAGTCTATGTTCGAAGTTCACAAAGTTGGCGTTCATGCGACGTAAGCCCTAATGCCTCCTTCCTTTATCACTATTGTAAATCCTCATATCCTAAGTTGTTCAAATGAGGGGGATGTTAGGATATTTTGGCACTAAGAGATAGGTTAAGTCAAACTTGGTCCATGACCTCTATAAAATTCTATGGCTTAACACTCAATTGGTTCATGACCTCTACGAAAAGACATGGAGGGTCATTTCTTGATGATTTCTTCTAAAAAGGATCATGTGAATTTTTTTGAATTATTTAATTGCCCATTGTGCACTATTTCCTTATTTAAGGGATTTAACCATGTCAATCTTGGTGTTTTAATCTTTGATTTGTGTGTGTTTGTCTTGTGTTTGTCTTAAGGTGTTCAACCTTTGTTGACATACCCTATTTCTAAACACAAAATGAATGTAAATAGAAGTGAAGTTCAACCATAGGTGTGGTGGACAAGTAGGACTCTTAAAGTGCATGACAAGCTCAAAGGGGCTGAGTCTTCAACAATCATATATTGTACTACCGAGCCATAAAAAGAAAGAAAAAGTAGTTACTAGAGGAAAAATCAGATTTTGCATCATACTAAATTGTAAGAGGGGTGAAGTTTTCAGCCATTGCTCACTCCAATCCGGTTAATGAGTCAATGGATGAAGAGACAGTTGACTTGTTATCAACCATGTTGGATATAAATTTTGCAACCAACTTTATCTTGTGTTGTGATAGCATTAAAAAGAGGTATACGGTGCATTGAAAAGACATCAAAATGGAAAATTATGAACATTACTCTATCATTGATCAGTTTCCTACTTATACCTTGTTCAAGATAAGTTGGTCATATTTTGCAACAAGCAGTTGTATATAATATGGTCATTGAGATGGGGTATTAGAATATAGTTAAAGGTCATATCTAGTGCTTTACACAGTTAACTCAGAAAGTATATTTTGGAATAAAGTCAACTTATTATGACTTTAAATTAACGTAGGCATCTCATTAGTTCCTAGTTATGGGAGTATGAAGAGTAACTCACACCATAGAAAAAATATTTGATTTCAAAAATTTGAAGCATGTCCTTAAATGGTTCTCTCTCTCATTTTAATTGTGTAAACATTATGCTACCATTGAATGCAATTACTAACAGAAACATATCATTGCAAACCAAGAGTAATCCAATTATCCAACTAAACAAATAGATTCCAATAATCCTCAACAATTATTTTCATGAACAACAACAATTATTTTCAATATTATGACTTAGGTCAAAGAGTTGTTAGAAAGCAGACAAACACCTGAGAAAATACATATTTAGGTTTGTCATTAGTTTTCTATAGGATATGCATTACCAATGACCATGCCCACTCTATAACAAACTTCAATGTTGCTTTGCCAAGAACACGAGGGAAACGAAGCAAATAAAAGAATAAAATGCCTCTCAAAACACTTCGTTCCAGTTACATCAACCCTATGTATAAAGATAATACAAGGAGCTTTCTCCTTTGAAAGTTGAAAGGCATTGCAAAAAAGTTTGGCACCATCTCCAATAAACATCTAAATTGCCTAAAAGGGTGAAGTATTATATTTTATATCACAATCCCCACTGAAAGAGTATCACATTTGGTATGGCATCTATTTTATGTTATTTTTAAATAAGGGAAAAACTATTTCATACCCTTCACCACTAATAATAATAACACAAGTTCCCTTTCTAAACTTACTTTCTACAACAGTAAAATGTTTGAAGCAGTGTGTTGTCAAGTTGCCTACATCAATAATTTTCCAGGAGAAGATGCAAATATGCCTCTAATAAGGTTAATCCCAAAGTATTCAGATAATTGTTTTGTCAATGTGCAACATGCAAATTGAAACAATGATCAAATAAGAGTAATCCTGAATTACTCAGATGGTTGTGTTGTGAATCTCTTTATTTGCATTATACTTTGGTACAGCTCAAGAGGTCTAAGGATAGTGGTTTTTATATTCACTTTAATGTTACTCTCCTTCATAGGGTCCGTTGAGAATATGTGGCTATTATTCACTTGTGGCCACGTGCTAGCCCACTATGTGGGTAATTGACGTCCATAATGGACTGACCAGTGGGTTGTTAAACCCACCATTTTACTTTATTGTATTTTATTCTATTTTGGGTAAAGGCCAACCTAGTCTACTTCAAGTGGTATATATACACTAACTTCCTCATTTATAAAATAATCTCATTTCAAGTGCTTCCATATATTCTTTGCCTCAAGGACCCCACAAAGAATTCAGTCCTCTTGCTATGTTTTTTGCTCTTGGTTATGGCTGATCTATCATGGAGAATGTATGGCATGTGAACATCTTCTTGTTTACCATTTAAGTATAATTATAAAACTGCGCCTTTCTTCTACAATTCTAATGGGTAGTTAAAATGTTGATGAACCACGTAGTTGAAAAGTTTTCCTAGAGAAATAGAAAGTATAGCGGTTGGAAACGCATATAGCCTAGTGGACATATACTTGTTTATATGGACATTGATAAATAATTGTATCAGGCTAGCCATAAAATAGTACAAGTTTTTCATGAAGGGGAAGTGTTAGAATAAATAATTAAAGACTTGACTCTATCTAATGTCAACATGAAATCACACCCTCTAGTTAGTTGGGTTCGTTGACATATGTATGGCAGCTATATAAGATTAACTGATGAAAAGACTAACAACTCATCTGTTAATTAAGACAAGTAGGTCAAACAATTAGATATGACTGCTAGATATGCTGATGACTTGCTCCTATAAATAGAGTATGAATATATGTTATGTTTAAACTTTATGCCATGGATTTCAACATGAATATTATTTTGAGCACAGTAAACAATGGAAGAAAATAAATACAAACCTGGAATGAGAAGCTTATAAGCAACCCCCATGCAATGAGTCGTTCTGAGGCCACTGCTTAGCTAATCAATGAGGTTGATTTGATATGCCGTGCTTCATGTTGAAGCTACACAATCAATCCATAACCTATCTTCTACCTTCAAAAGCGTTGAACCTACATTACATAAATCAATAATCATTTATCTCGTAAAATATAAAACAGAAATTCAAGAAGTACGAGAATCTGAAGTCCTATCAAAATTCTTATGAGAAACTCTAATCAAAAACCTAAAATCTATGAGAAATTTTAAAATAAATTTAATACAAAAACCTAAAATCTTATGAGAAAGTCCATAAGAAACAAAAAAAATTCGAAAATTCTTAAATAACAACCAATGATCTTGCGAGAACTCTTGAAGAGAGACCTAAAAATGCTTGCAAGAAGTTTTAAATAGAGACCAAAGAAAACTACTATTCAGTGATCAGAAATCTTATGAGTTATTTCAAATGAACACCAAAAATCTTATGACATTGATTTGATATGACATGACTCCTTTAGGTTGTACACAATACAGTATAATTCATCTTCCATGGTCCACATTTTTGCAACACTTTTGCAGCTATAGTGCATAAATTAATAATTGCCATGTTTGTCTCTCACAAAATGCATAACATATGGAAATCCAAGGTGATATCAAAATCATCAAACGAAGATCTCATTTCTTATGAGAAATTTTAACTGCATATGAAAAACAAAAAGCTAAAACTACAAAAGATTTTATATGAAAACATAGAATATCATATGAATATATTACAGAAGGAAACATGAAAAATATTAACCAACTACCACAAATTTTCAGATAACTTTTGAAGAGGGACCGATAAACTTTTATGTCTCGTGTTAAATAGAGACCAAATAAATTTTATGGGAAATACAAAACACAACCTTAAATACTTACTAAATACTTAAATTTGCAAGTTAAGTGAAAACTGCTTTTACAGTCTAGGTGAAAGACCTAGAAAGAAATGCATTATTGAATTAATATGCTCCTATAACGATGTTTGCCTCTGACATAAATTTATAGTCGTGATTACTGTCAATTTGATGGCCATCATGTAAGATCCAAATACAAAAGGAAATCCTAAACCATATCTATTTTAAGCCGTTGGAAAAATTTTATGGTTTCAATCCTAGGTTAAGAAGAGGATATTCCCTGCACCTTGATTTTCTCGGCTATAAGCACCTGTGCAACGATACAATGCTACTGAAGATAGTCCTGACGTTCTGCCATGATAATATGTTTGAAAGGCGCTTCCCATTTTGAGTTGGTTTGTAGAGGCTTCATTGATCATGAAACACCCAAGTAACTGCAATCCTACGCAAAAGCCAGAAATCACAAAATCACGAAAGCCAACAGGAGGAATAATTGCATGCATGGTTAAGTAAGTTAAAAGGACGATTTGATAGCAAAAGATAAGACAAATTTTGTAAGAAAGAGTACTCACCCCTGCCTCTGTCTTTACCTTGGGGTTCTACTACAATGCCCTGCCTCTCTCACAAAAATATTATTATCATGAAAGATCCTCCACATTCTCCGCCTTGCTTCACCTGCATTGTATTGTAATCAGTGTCAGTGTTGTATTACAATCAGCGCATAAACGAATAGCAAATATTAAAAATGAGTCTACATTTATAAACAGACATGATATGATAATGTACAGCAAATGTAACATACATACCTCTTTTTCATTTTTGTACTGTCTTTATTCGAATTGACCTTGCTTCTGTGAATTATACACCCGGATATGACACTCAATCTTTGGTATCCGTGTTACTAATCAAAGGACTTCGCCTACAGGTTTTATCCGTCTCCTCATGTCCAAAACAAATATACTTCGGTTTGGAAGCCTTACGAATTCTCATTCCGCCTGACTATATGATTTATAAAGGGCTTCCACAGTTATCGGCCTGCGCTTCGCTCAGTAGCTAAGACAGAGGTTAGCTCTGTGCCCTCATCCGAAAACATGGTTCCAAACGGTTAACACTCCCCACAGGGAGGAGATGATAACATTTCTCTTGGAAAACCCTACTGATCGCAGACCAAGCAGAGCTAGAAAAAAGATGGACCAAGCAGAGCCAGAAAAGGGTGGAGCCACCTCAAGGTTAACCTACCGAATGTCTAGCAGCTATAAAGAATCTATCTATCGTCGTTTCTCTCGTTTGCCTTTTGTTTAACTCCTTGATGAAGGAGGAACAAAAGCAAGGTCCGTTCATTTTCACTCGCTATATCAACCCTAAGCTTACAGGTTGTTAAGGCTTTCCTTAATATTATTACCACCAAAATCCAACAAAGAATAAACCATAACATGATCAGAGATGAGAAAAATATAAGGATAAACAAAAAAACAAACAAACAGGAACAACAATTATCAAAGAAACCATAAAATCTCATAGCCATTCTCACAAAAAATACAACTCAACAAATTAACAGTGAGAGGAAAAAAACAAGAAGGCCAGCAAAAAGCTTTAAAAAAAAATAAAGCAAAGGAAAAAACAAAACCAAACAGAGCAAAAACAAAACAACTGGTCAAGGTATTTAAAGCAGTCCGATGTTAGTCACTCATCTCCATCGAATTCTTAGGTGTTGATAGAAGCGTCCCGGGCGGTTTATCGCGTTCGTTCCGCGACTGTCTTCGCTACGGATGGATAAATCACTCGATATCAAAAGACAGAAGCACAATCACGATCACTAAAGATGCTTTAACGCTCAACCAAGCTTTCTTTAGAAGGAAGGAGACAGAAAGAATGTATGCACTAACCGTACTAAATCGCACGTGGCAGATGTCGAACACAACTACAGCGCACCTGCCCAGACATCTATCTTTTGCACTCCCACAGACCTTCGCTTCGCTTTCTATAGGCAGGCAGGAGGCGAGGAAAGAGAGATTTCTTAGGGGCTTCATCCACCTATGACCGGAGGCCAGGCTTCTACCGAATGCTAGGACAGGCTCTTAAAGCCCAATTAAAATACCTATATATCAATAAATACTTGACAATAGCTACAGAAGCTTCAAAAATAATTCAAATCACCTCTGAGAGTCCCGAAAGCCTAGATAGCCATGGATACCTTGAGAACTCCATCTAAATACTTGACAATTGCTACAGAAGCTTCAAAAATAATTCGAATCAACTTAGATCAGCGAGTCCAGAAAGCCTCCATGACCATGGATACCGTGAAATCTCCATCCAAATACTTCATAATAGCTACAGAACCTCCAAAAATAAATCAAATCAACTTTGCTCTGCTAGGCCAGAAAGCCTCCATGACCATGAATACCTTGAAATCCACTTGACAATAGCTGCAGAAGCTTAAAAAATAATTCGAATCAACTTTGCTCTGCGAGTCCAGAAAGCCTCCATGACCATGGATACCTTAAAAGCTCTTACGTCATCCGCCTTGCACTTCGTGATGGCACGGATTTTTTTTCTTTGATATATTGAATAAAATATGACTCGGTCCTCTTCCGCTTCTGAAATGCATGTCACTTCGGTACTCGAGCGGCGGCGGATTGAACCTCTGGCGGTACGTGACAAGACATTCTCGTTCTCGTGTTGCGTTCTTTGCCAATCTTGCAGCGCGTCTCAATCATAAAAGCTCAACAGCTCACAGCTCCATGGACAGCACAGCACAGAAATAATGCGAAACCCTCCATAATCCCTCCATATTTTATGATTCTTTTTTAATTTACGAAGTTCTTTAAATTTGAATTTCAGTTTTTTGCTTTTGCGTTTTGCTTTCAAGACTGCCACCAACGGACGCCTGCTTTTCTGCTTTTTCCTGACCCACACTTGTAACTGAAATCCACCTTACCAAAGTTTTGTTTTGAATCTCGTTGGATATTGAAAATTTTGCCTATTTAAAATTGAAGGAATTGCTTATATATTTGATGTGTAATTATTAAAAATTAAGCTCCGAATCATTCATATTGCAGTTGATGACATTAAAAAAAGAGTAATGTTTACCCCTAAAATAATTTAGAGGTAGTTTGTTTTTTTATTTGCCTGATGTATTTTGTGAAATTTTATAATAAATATTTTCGATATTTAAATAATTCTTTCTCCATAAATAAATTATCGAGAAAACTAACTATCTACAAAACTTTCCTTATTATCTTTAAAAACTTCATGCAATAAAATATAATGCGATCATTGTAAACTAGCGTGGATATTTTTTTCCTCGGAACCATTACCAAAAATTTAACAAAGTGCCAATAAAGATTATGCCTTGTTCTTCACGCAAATTTGATGTGTTAGAATTCTTTGATAGGTTAGAATGCACTGGATATGTGTTTTTTTATGAGTTAGAAGGTAGATATATGATTTTTAAAAGTTATAATCACCTTATCATGTAATTATATATTTATTATAATAAATATTAAATAAAAATATATTTTTTACATTTTTATTAAATTCTAGATATAAGGATATATTTAATAATTATTTATTATTTATACATAATATATTTGGCATAATTTTTAATTAAATTAAAAAAATGTATTCATATAAATTTAATTATCTATATAATTTTTTATTATTTATATTTTACAAAACCATGTAAATTACTTATGTGATAAATTTATAATAAATATATGCAACTAACTATTTAAAAAAAATATCTAATATATATGGATGTAACTAACTATTTAACAAAAAAATGTCTATTTTATATATATATATATGATTAGTATATATATGATGATATGTCACACCATATTGTCCATTTTAATAGTTGTTTAAAGGACTTGGCACTTACATAAAACTTAACTAACAAAAAAGTGTATAGGTTTTGTTTACTATTGTTATTATTTAAAGAAATCTATGGCATTTATATAAGAAGAACCAGAAAAAGGATTTTTAGTCTGGTGGGACTTTAAAATATCATACAGTCCTTCATATAGTTTTCACTCACACTTACAATATGTTATAATAATGAAATGTCATAATGTCATTCATTTTTACACATAATTAAAATAATAATGTTTATATTTAAGTTGTACATAATGACAAAATTTATATAAAATATTGGGAGAGAACCACAATTGTATACAAAATATTGTCATAGTTTGTAGAGGTGATGGTGTTTATGTATAATTAAATATTAGAAAACATTTTTATAAAATAGTGTCATTGTTTATACTTATTATTCTCACTATAATCAAATGTATGGTATTTGTAGAGTATTTATTAATACTTACTATTATCATAATGGAAAAATTAGATTGAAGAGATATATGTCACATTATGCTATTCTTATTGTTTGTTTGAGGATTAAGGTAATAAGGTTGATGTCTATCTTGTATAAAAAAAATCACATAAGATACTAGTACAGTCTTTAATATTATAATAATGGGAAATTTAGATAGAAGATATATTCATCATATTATATTATTCATACACAATGCTTATTTGAGGATTAAGGTAATAATGTCTTTGACACCCTCTCCTAACCCCAGGCCCAACCAGAGTTAGAAGGAGTTAGTTACTACTCAAATCCAACTCCTAAGGTACAATTATGGGAACAAGACCTAAATATTTGACTTTTTCCAACTTCATTAGAATTTCTAATAGATAACATCGTTGTGTCCATCTCATCAAGACAATTCCAACGATATAAGGTTTGCCTCAATCTGACTCACAGATTGAAAGATACGACCCCTCAAAGATAGGCCCTTTGACACCTTGCCACATCATCATGGCCTCCACGTGGCAAAGATCCAGTGGCCCAGGTGGCAGCTGACTCGCAGCGTCGCCACTAGGATAGGGCCACGTGCTGGTGAGCTAGTTGGACTAGTCAAAGATCGGCCTCATTTCAATCGACACGCAATCTAATTTTGATTTCTAGGCCCAACCCCTGACCTTCCACTTAGGTCAGGGTTGGCCCTCCACCTCGGTGTGATAACGTTGGGTCGGGGTCAACTTCAACCCCCAACCCACCCGACCTCCTGACCTATGGTGCAGAATGTTAGGTCGGCCAATCGAAGGTTGAGGCAACGCCCACTAGAGGCGTGGCCCGATTGGCCGACCTCCAACCTATGCGTCCCAAAATTCCAACTTAATTAATTTTTTTAGTGTTTTAACAGTGTTCTAGAGATTGATACTTTTCACGACTTTTTGGGTTTCTTAAGCTTTTCAAACATTGGTTCCAACACTTGCTTGGCAATGAATTTCAAGGATATTGAACATAACTTGGCCATTAATTTCTCAGTGGAATGATGCCAAAAACAAAGCATCTTTAAGGGCAATTATTTCTCAAAACATAGAGAGTTGCAACAGCTCATAGCAAGACAGAGCCTTCTCTTCCTCGGGCTCAATCAGTCATCTCAGTTGAGTATCAATGAACCAAGTTTACAACCCATAAACATATATAAATCGATATTCACATAACACATATAATTATAAGGGATGGAAACGATCTGGCAGCCTCCTTCCCTTCAATCCTGCAAGACAGCTAAGCACACTAACACCATGTTAACTTGTCATAACTTGTTAATTTGTGTTGTGTTCTTGCCAATCCTACAGTGAGTCTGAACCATAAGTATTGATGTTGAGCGAGCTGACAGCTCCATCAACAGTACATAAACATAGCGAGACCCTCCATAACCCTTCCATATTTTATGACTTGTTTTTAATTTGTGAATTGCTTTAAATTTCAATTTCGGTTATTTTGCTTTTTACTTTCAAGACTACCATGTGCGGGAGCCTATTGACTATTTGCTTTTCTACTTTTTCTTGCAATGAACATGAGCGTGACACTTGTAACTAATATCCAACTTACCAAAGTTTAGTTTTGAATCTAGTGGGATTTAAAAAAAAAAAAAATGACTATTTAAAATTCAAGAAATTGCATATATATATGATTTCTAATTTAATTTAATTAGAAATCAAACTCAGAATCATTCATATTCAAAACAATAATGAGCCCTTCTCACTTTGTAGTGGACAACATTGGAAATAATTACTAATAATTGTAACAACCCTTGTGAAGATTCCATGCAATAAAAGTTAAAACAATAACCATGGTTGATGGGACACTTATTCCAAGTTGAATGTTCAGCAAGACATCCTAGGGGGTGTTCATTTGGTTGTTTATGGCTAAGGAAATTGGCAAAGGAAATTGCCAAGGCTTTGGAAAGGCAAAATGGCCTTTTGGGCACAATTATTTATGAAAATAATGGAAATTAGGAGAAAAAATAGGTGAAAGGTCATAGGTTGCATGTGAGGAGGAAAATGAAGGAAAATAATGGAAAATGAAGAAAGTAGAAGCCTCATTTATAAAAAGGCTTCTGAAGATCAGTTGGTAACCTTTTGTAAGTTGAGTTTTTGAGCTCTCTCATTATTCTCTCTCTTTCTCTCTCTCTCTCTCTCTCTCTCTCTCTCTCTCTCTCTTACTCTTGGACACTTAGAGTTTCTTGGAGCACTTTGGCATTGGAAAAAGAAAGGCAAAGAAGGCAAGAGGAAGCAAAGATCAAGCAAGGAAAGGCAGGATCAAGCAATTGTAGCAGGCTTCATTGCAGGTATCGACTTGCATGTGTATTTTCCTTGCTAGATTTGGCATGCATGTATTTGCATGTGGTTATTTTCTATTGTGACATGGGTTTCACCAAGTGTCACAGTGTTCTTCAACCTAGCCTAGCCATTTCCTGATAACTTTAATGAGATGGATTCTCATATTCGGTTGAGCTGGGATGGTTGGATGGATTCGACGCTAAGCGTGGAGGATCTCTGAAATGACAAACACATGGCCTAATTGTACCTGAACCGGACTATGGATCACGGTAAAGCCACTGGCCTAATAACCCCTGAGCCAGACTTTGGGTTGCGGTAAAGCCAGGATTGTGTGCCTTGGTGGGCCTAGGAATCCTTGTCGATGAATGGCAGGATATACGGTAAAGCCAAGAGCTGGATTTATCT
>APFE030312451.1:0-11310 GCA_000404065.3 Pinus taeda
CCTTTCTTCTATGCAAACCCCTTCACCACAAGTCTAGCTTTGTACCTCTGTTTTCCTCCATCTTCTTCTTTCAACCTGTAAACCCATTTATTCTTCAATGTAGTTTTTCCTGCAGGCAACCTGACTAAATCTCAAGTCTGGTTATACATTAAGGAGTCCATCTCTTCTTCCATGGCTACCCCCCACTTCTTCCTGCTTTCAACCTGCATTGCTTCTTCATAACATTCGGGTTCACCGGAATCAGTCAACAATAAATAATATAATGAAGGAGAGTATCGTTCAGGGGGTCTACTTATCCTGGTAGATCTTCTAACACCACTTTCAGGTGTTTGGGGGGCCTGTTGTAGTTGTGATGGTTGCTGTTGTTGTGGTTGTTGATTATTATTATTTTCAGGCACCTTTACTTTTTCAGTGATTTCATCAAGAACTGCATATTCCTTGTTTTCCATCTGCATCTTCCATCTGCATCTTCCATTTGCATCTTCCACAGCGAGAAGTTTTGGCCGTTAAATTTCTCGACCCTAAACTTACCATTTTCTACCATTGCTCCCACTCGAACTAGGAACCCTTGTTTCCTGCGAGTTTATCAGCCAAATAGACCTTCGGCTCTGATACCAGTTGTTAGAAAATTATATATTACGGAGCAATGGAACACATGAAATAATGCAAAAATATAAACACAGAAAACGCACAAAACAAGAGAGACACAGATATACGTGGTTCACCCAGTTTGGGCTACGTCCACCCCGAACAGCCAGTCCTTCCTTTCTATTATCCAACAAAATGAAGAGACACAACCTACAGCAAATCTGCTGTAATATCCTCTGTCTTCTCTCACAGTCTCACCTCTCTGTTTCTCGCTCACACGGAATACACATCTATCTCACAGCCTCAAATACAATGCCCTCATACAAAGAGAGGGGTTGCCTTCTAGGGAAAAAAAACCTTAAACTAAACATAAGTTCTACCGTCAGATCATCCGCCTAATGAATAGCCCAGACTGACTAGAAATTACTATACTTTTACAAGGCAATTTTACAGATGTTTTTAGCTTCGGGGGCGCTGCCCCCGAAACCCCCCGCCAGGGGGGGGCTCCCAAAGGTCGTAGCCGCCCCCCCTGGACCCCCCCTACAGCGAATATTTTACGGGTGGCGTTATCGCCCCCATTTTGAACTGGGGTCCAATTTGGTGGTACTTTTGAATATAGAAGATAATCAGGCTCCACACTCAACATCCTCCTTTATATCAAATGTATTATTTGCATCTACTAATGTGGAGGATGACTCCTCAAGAGTATCACCATCATCAAAAGTGACAAACTCTAGCACTGGGTCATTAAGATCCAAGTTGGCTAATGTCAACTCCACACTGTTACTCAAATCCATGTCATTAGGAGACACATCCCATGTCTTTGTATTTCCCTTCAACCACTCCTCCCTCTTCTTGTAAATAGTATGAAGGTTGGTGTGCACATACATCATTATCTCTACCCTAGACTGCTTAAGCCTACTCTTCTTCAAACTATACAAATTCCCATATGTGCTCCAATTCTTCTCACAATAAGAGGATGAAGTAACCAAAAAGAGGAGCCTCAAGGCTAACTGCTATAGAGTCATGTTGTTGTAACAACCCTGGTTAAACACTCATGTAAAATATATAAATATCATAGATGATGGAACACATATTCAAAGTTGAATGGTGGGGGAAACATCCTAATGGGTGTTGATCCAGTTTATTATGGCTAAGGAAATTGGCAAAGGAAATGGCTAAGGCTTTGGAAAGGAAAAAAGGCATTTTGACACATTTATTTATGAAAATAATGGAAATGAGGAGAAAAGGAAGGTGAAAGGTCACAGGTTGCATGTGAGGAGGAAATTGAAGGAAAATAATGGAAAATGAAGAAAATAGAGGTCTCATTCATAAAAAGGCTTTTGAGGATTAGTTGGCAAACCCTTGGCTCAGGCTTGGTTAGTGTAACCTTTTGTTAGTTCAATTTTGGAGCTCCCTCTCATACTCTTGGAGACTTAGAGTTTTCTTGGAGCATTCTTGGTGGGTGTGGCATACTTGGCTTCTTGGAGCAAAAAGGAAAATGAAGAGCAACAAAGTACAAGAGGGCATCGACATTCGCAACTACATCATATTTGCTTACAAGTATTGAGTTGCAGTATGTTTCCTTCACTAGTTTTGGCATATGCATGTGGATTATTGGTCATGATCTGTCATTGGCATGGAGGATTTCCTGGATTGATAGTGGATTGCCTAGCCTTGTCATTTCTTGGAAACCCATGGTCATTGTGGGTTTACTTTCATTGTTTTTTTGTTGGTTTTCATGTTTCCTTAGCTTGGGTTAAGTTATCAATCTCATATCATTGGTTGGATAAATGCTCTAGAACCCTTGGAGGGTTGAGTTACTAGTCCTGGAGCCTTGGTTGGACAAACACTCTGGAGCTTGACAACAATTGTGGGTTGAGTTACTAGTCCTAGAGCCTTGGTTGGAACAAACTCTTTGGAGCCCTAGATGGCTAGGATAGAGACTGATCTGATGATGGTTTTGTTATGTCTGACTATGAGGTGGAATCATTTTTCGATGGGTTTAGGTGGATGGCCTCTAGAAGCCCCTGAATGAGTTTTGATTGATGTGTTCCATGAGATCCCACATTCATGATTTGAATATGGCGTGGGGGTGAATCATGGAAGAGAAATTTGGATCACCATTCTACGATTGGGTGGAAAGTGGATGTCCCATCCTGGGTTTAGATTTTTCATCATTAATGAAAGGTTATTTATCCTTATATTTATATGAAAATTTTGATGGATTATATATGGTCTATATGGATGTCCTTTCATGAGTATTTTTGTTTCTATTATGTTGGTTATGTATGTCTTTTATGAAAACATCTATGTATGGATATCTCCATGTTTTTACTTGTAATTGAATGATCAATGTATCTATGACATAATGGATGGAATGGAAGTTGATGTGTTGAGGCATCAATGGTTCTTAGCAATTCTCAGCTAAGTATGAGATCCCTATGCTCAAAACTATTATTTACACCTGTAGATTACATATTCGTGACATGTTTGATGAAATGCCTATCATGGCTAGTAGGGATCCAATCAAGGTTTCATTCAAGAATTTTCTTTAGTACTGTCATTTCCATGTTATTTCACTGTTTTGAAGGTGTCATGAAATTATGGGCAATGACTTGGGCTATGGACTTGAAAAAATGGCTCAAATCCCAGGGATGCTCACATAACACTGATAAATCTAGTCTTTGTATACTAGCAAGCAAGCCTGTGAGATCGAATTTGTGTTTATGGATGCTAGCATGTCTATGAGAGTGACTAAGGCTTAAGTTGCCCAAAAATTTAGTGGGACCCAAGGGCAAGCTGTCTAAAGAGTTGGATTGGTTCCTGAGGGCCTTGAAGTTAATGTTGAATGTCTGTATGGTGTGTTTCCATCGATTCTACTTCATTAACATGACTTAGGAGATCAAATCCTATCATAGTGGCATCTCATCACATGTTTACCCCAGCTAGCCGGTTTCTTGGATATATGTGGGAGGAGGGTGTTATAGAGTGGTATCATAGCATGGTTCACCCCTCATACTGGATGGGTTGTTTATTGGTCATGCATTAATGTTAGGTGCATATGTGTTTCTTGCGTTGTAAGTCCATATGCTTGTTGCGTTTGCATGATTTTGATCATGGTTGTAGTGATGTCTCCATGTGAAGGTTGAAGGTGTTATCATGGAGTATGTCTTCATGTGTGTATGGATGATTATGAATTTTTATGCATGTCAATGTTCACATAGTATTAAGTGCACATAGTGTGGTTGTTGTTGTCATGAATGAAGTCATGGTTTGTGTAGTTGATATGGTCCTACATTGGTGACTCGACTCTAGCTAGGAAGATGTGTATATGGTTTTGTACTCATGTGTTATATGTCTATATGCAGTTGTTGCGCATGTATGGTCTTGGTTATAGTTATGCATAAATAGTAGGTCAAACATGCCTTGTGAAGTCATTGTATGCAATTTAGGTCATCATGATGCTATTGGTTGTTATGATACTAATTTGTTGAATGAGATAGATCAGGAGATGCAAATCATCATAATGAGGTTACAGCACTGGACTTTGGGGTAAGAGCAGATCATCATATATGTATTGTATGTTTGGCATGCAGGTATGTAAGTCAAGGATTGTTATATGCATTAGGTTTATATACATTAGGTTTATGTACATGTCTTTTGATGTTATGGTTTCATACATGATAGATGATAATTGATTAGTATAGTCATAAGCACATGTGTCAGATAATCAAGAATGATAATAACATGTGGTTGTATGCATTTCTATTGTTCCTTTATGTTAGACAACTTGATGATTAGGTTATATGTTGTTCATAAGCATGATATATAGATTTTTATTGTTATATGCTAGTAACTTGATGATTAGGTTTATTACATTAAGATCTTAATGTTATATGTATCATGCTAAGTTGGATTGGCCTATGCAGATGATTATGGTTACAATATTCAGGTATGAGCTAACATATTTGTAGTATGGTGTTGATTTTGCATGTGTGAATGATACTTGTGTGTGAGTTATGATGTAAACATGTTAGCTAGTGCCTATTTTGAATATCATGATCTTATTTATGCTTGAGTTGATATGTTGTGAAGTTATATCATGCTAACTTGATTGATCGTGTAGACAAGATAGCCTCCCCTGAGATACATTAAGGTATGAGTTGGCTTACGTCATATACTTTGTTCTTTATTGTTTGATTATGATGTTTATTTGGTGTTTGAGTGTTTAGTGTCTAGTTTATTTATTTAACATGGTATGTTTGCAAGTTGGTTGAATGTTTGATGAATTTCATAATATGAGTATGTGTTCCAATGATCCTGTTTTAAGATGATTGTACTAACACATGTGTTGAGACAATTGACATGTACTTGAATGTAGTTGACAATTGTAGCATTATGTCTAATGACTATGAGTTGACTGTGGGTTATGACATGATTGTTTGTAAAGTTGATTTCAAATTGATAGATATGATTGTCTTGATATTTGGAACATGTGGTTGACATGTGTGAGTAGTTTCAAGGAACATGTTGGGTATTAGCGTGACAAGGTAATAGTTGATGTGTTTATATAACTAACAGTTGGGTGATGTGGCAGTACATCGTAAGCCTCAACTGCAACTAGGTAAAAGGTAAAAGAAATGAATTGGGAAAGAATTCCTTTGGCTATGTTTGGAAACCCTAACTCTAAACGAATAAGTACTTTGCATATAGGAAGTCTTCTTAACCCTAATTTGTTTCAAATTATGTGGATATGTGCTAGATTCATGAACATGTACTTGATAGGTGTATTAGCTAGTCTCTAGTTATAGGTGGATCTGTCAAGGGAATTGGAGCCCCTTGAGAGATGACATGGATGTGTTTAGTTGCAAGGCAACATGCTTGGCACAAAAATATAAGGTTGATGTATTGTGATGCTTATTTAAGCACTGACATTTATGTTTTGATGGTAGTATGATGCAAGAGATTGCATGGAAAAGTGGTTGCCATTAAATTCTAAAGAAGGCTCAGGTTGAGCTTTCCTTGGGAACCATGGGGATTGAGTCATGGTGTTTGTTTCCAGTCTTGTGCTTTTTTGTCTTTTATGATTAGTTGAACTCGACTTGCAGTTTTGTTTATGTCTAGTGTATGGCAATACCTCTTTTTTTGTGGTGTTGTGTTGTTATTGGTCTTCATGATTTTTTGTTGCTTTCTTATTGGTATTTCCTTTTATGTTTTGAGAGCCTTGGGAATTCTTTGTGAAAGAGGAAAGCTGATGGAGCTTGGGGAGAGCTGTGTGGTACCCCACAAGTAAAGTAAGCCACAGATGAAACTTGATGAATGGGTAAGCGTGGTGGAAGGTAAGACTATGACAGTCGGTTTGACCAGTTGGGTCCATTGTGGTAAATGGATGGTGGCAGTACAAACATGAGAAAGCTAACCATAAAATGTAAAGTAAATGGATCTGAGGTGTCAGATGGCTTGGCTATATTGGGAACTGTTGTTCTCGATGTTGCACGTGTTTCACGCATAAAGAGAAATCCCTTAACCTTGACCTTATGATATCTAGTAATTATGTTATGATCATCATTATTAATGTTAACATTTATATGTATATATATGTGTGTATGTATGTCATTGTCTCACAAGACCATGATTGTTTTATGCTAATGTTTATGTATATGTATGTGTATGTCCATGTATCTATGTCACTGTCTAGCAAGGTCATTAGGAATCATTCTTGTGGAGAGTGATTTCTTACGCAGGCGAATGACATCAAGAGGTTCTGAGTTTATGAGGAATCAAGTGGGAAGAGTAGCCATGAAAAATCTACGAGGTAGTATCATGTGGTTATGAGTTGATATTATGCGATTATATTATGTCTATATTATGGACATGTTATACCGAGGGATGCATTAGTACAATGAAATCTATGTGGTCTGTGGCAGGCTAGGATAAGCATGGATGGCAGAGAGACACTAGAAGAAAGGTTACCTGGTAAAGACAACGTGGTTTGGATGTGTGGTAATATTGTTGTGCATATGGTGCATATGTTGTACATGTTTCATTTGTGGTGCTATGTGCATGCGATGTTGTTGTATATATAGTGTGTGTACCTGTTGTCTATGCAATGTTATGTACAAGATGGTATGTGCGAATGTTTTATGTACAGTGCTCGATATAGATGGTGCTATGTACATGTTGGATATGTCGTGTTCTGTACATATTACACTGTGTGGATGATGGATATGCAGTGTTGTGTGCATATGGTGCTCTGCGCAAATTGGATATGAGGTTCTGTTTACAAATGATGCCATGTACATGTTGGATATGCAATGCTATGTACATGTGGTGTTGTATGCATGTTGTACATGCGGTGCTATGTACATATGGTGTTGTGTGCATGATTGTACAAGTGGTGTTGTGTACATGTTGTACAAGTGGCACCGTGTGTAGGTTATGTTGTGTACATGTCATTCATGTGGCACTGTGTACATGCGGTGTCGTGTATATGTCATTTATGTGGTACTATGTACATGTGGTACTGTGTACATGTTGTACAAGTGGTGTAGTGTATATGTGGCGTTGTATACACTTTGTGCAGGTCGTTGCAGTGTACAAGTGGTACAATGTACATGTGGTACATATGGTACATGTGTATGTGTGGTATTATGTGTGTGTCGTAGATGTTGTGTTGTGTACGTGTGGTACTATGTATGTGCATTGTGTAGTCGCCGTATCATGTCATGTGTATTCATTGTGTTATACTCTGTGTGGGTACATGTATCGTGTGGCATTGTACACCGGGTATAGATTTATGAGTTGTGTTGTATATCGGGTGTATGTGCATGCAGTTTGTGGTGTCACATGTTATGTGCAGATGTATGTCTTGTGATGTACATTATATATGTATATATGTTGTGTTACGTTGTACACCATATGTAGGAGTATGTATTTTGTTGTATGTCAATTATAG
The DNA here is from genome assembly GCA_000404065.3 of Pinus taeda. Lineage (NCBI taxonomy): Eukaryota > Viridiplantae > Streptophyta > Pinopsida > Pinales > Pinaceae > Pinus > Pinus taeda. Next base: position 7,547 of record APFE030312451.1, read on the forward strand.
GTACATGTGTTGCATGGTGTTATATGTCATGTGTGGTTGTATGTGTGTGATGCACACTATGTGTATGTGAACATGGTTGAGGAGAAGGCACTGGGTTTTTTTCGGGTATGGAAACTAATCCGAAGTGCATATGGAATAAAGACAAAGGTAGAACCTAAGGATTGATTAAAGGATAAGTATCAATATTTTATTTCATTTTTATTATGCATGTGATTAATGATTCTGGTATATGATGATTACATGTGATCTATGATTATGGTTTATGATGGTTACATGTGATTTATGATGTTGATCTATGATGGTGGTGTTTTGAGCTAACCTTATGTGATATTTTTATACATGTTGATTTGGTCAAAGATGCTAGTTTGACTTGTTGTGACAAGACATAAACATGATTGCAAGTGTACCTTACTGATCAACCACCAATGAGGTATGATTTGAAGTTATTTCAATTTATTTTGAATGTAATGGAAATTATGTGCTTGGAACATGAATGCATGAAAATACCCAGTTGAGTGACTGAAATTGATTGCAAGAATTAGCAATAGCAGCAAAAGGAATTGGAACAGGCAACAATATATTGGTAAAGAACTTCAGGAGCAGGGCCATTGTGGGACATTGTTACCCAATAGTGTCCATGATCTAGGTGGATGTTAGTGGCCACCCACCTATCCCACTTGGACTCCAACAACTGTCTATTTAAGTTTTTCAGTTTCCTTAATTGTAACACAATTTACTATTTTTAGCAGTTTTTAGGGTCCTGAACTTTCGGAGCCATTTTGAGGTCCTAAATGATTTTTTTTGGGAAATCTAGGAGCAACATGGGTCCATGGACCGATGTTCCTCTTCCCAAAGTTGTATTCCTTGGATAGATCTTTCTAATGAGCTATTGTGCACATCAAATGGAGATTGTATGCCAAAGTTACGATCCCGGGAAGTTGATGTACCAATTTACCCAAATGGGGCCCACAGTTTGGCACTTCATCTCCTAGGGTTAGGTTTCTGGATGTTTAGGGTTTTCCAATGTTTCTCAACAATAAATAGGCCTTCAAGCCTCATTGTAACATAGTTCAAAGGCATGTAGCCACCACATCTCTTCTCAGAGATAAGCTACCATCGACCAAGCTAGTTTATTTCCAATTCTGTTTCCAAGCTTATTTCTGTATTCTCCATTAATGAAATGAAGTATTATTCCCATTGCATCTTTATATTTATGGTTATATTTATAATTTATTGCATTCTTGTTTAAATCTGGATCAGTGGTAGTAGAGCAGTTTACTTTTTCTCTTTTTTTCTTTGCATGTCCCCAACGAGGTTGAGATATAAGGAGTTAGGGCTTGAACTGATTGAACCCTTGCAAGACTAGCCTCACAAGTCTTGACGGCCTCCCATGGTGGATGAAAAGAAATATGAGGGGGCAAGAGATCCTATCAAAATCTTGCTCAAAGAAGCCCTCGAGCGACTGTCGAACGTGATGATGGAAAACTTTGCCTAAATCCTTCAACGGCTACCCAGAGGCAATGCATCAGCTTCCAACAGCTACTCTGGAAATGCCACACCCTTTAAGGTACAATTTAAATTTGAAATCCCCATATTTGAAGGTCAAATAGATACAAATGTCATAGATGAATGGTTAAATCTGCTAGAGGGTTATTTTTCTATCCATGATTTTTCCAGTCAGGAAAAGATTATTTTCGCTCTTCTCAAAGCAACCCCCCACACCAAGCACTAGTGGGAAACCTACTGTGAGCAGAAGCATGAAAGTACAAACTCACTTTTTTGAGTTGCTCCCACTTGGAATTCATTCCGAGATGCCATTAAGGAGTAGTACTACCATGTCAAGGGCTACGAGGACAAATACATAAAGTGGACCACACTATGGCAGGGAAGGGACCAAGATGTGCCGGAGTTCACAAACATTTTTCATACCCTTCGCACATAGTTGGGTATCAAGGACTCTGAGTTGCATTTGGTACTCAAATACCATGGCTGCCTACACAGATACATCCAAGATGAGATGGAGTTCCTGAACATCTCCTCGCTTGACACGGTGCACCGATACACTATCCAGATCGAGCAAAATTTTAAATAGAAGAAGTGAGACTTTGGATCTACGAATCCGAAGCAAGGGAAAGGCTTCCCCAAATGGCAGAACAAAGGACAAAGCCAAGGCGAGGTGACCCATGACAACTTGTCAAAGCCACAAGAAAAGAACAACACCACGAAGCCAAAGAAGGACACAGGAAAGTAGTGTGAGTTCCATAAGAGCCCCACTCACAACACGAGTGTTGGACCAAGTAGTCATTGGTGGACGAGTTGAAGGCTTTAGAATTAGATGCATGTTCTAACCCTGAGTCAAAACCTGACAAGGGGAATGGCAAAGGGCAGTAGATCATTGACGTGGAGCCCAGCACCACTGTTTCCACCTCCAAGATCCAAAGGAATGAGCCCAAAGACCCAGAGGAGGGGGAGCATATTTTCCACTCACAGATGTGGGTGCAGGGTTCACCACTAATATTCATTGTCGATAGTGGTAGCCAAAAGAACCTCATTTCAGCAAAGGTCATGAAGCGGTTAGGCCTACTGACTACACTACACCCACAGACGTACAGTATCGGGTGGCTTCACAAAGGACGATGTCTCTGAGTTTGCTAGCATTTTCTCCTTCCCTACAGCATCAAGCCCTTCATAGACAATTTATTGTGTGATGTTACACCTCTGGATGTTTGTGATGTATTATTAGGACATCCATACTTGTGGAGGCGACATGTTGTGTATGAGTCAAGACCTTGAGTTGTTGTTATTTCTTTGGGTAATTCATTATACAAGATATCGGAGGTAGCCCCACCTACCGCCACCTCTTTGATCACTACTAAGAAATGCAGCAAGCTTATCTCCTAGACTAGGAAATTCATTTTCTGTCTAGTTCGCCCCAAAGTAAGGGGAAGATCATCGCCACACCTGTGACCCCCACAAAGGGTTCCTCCACACAACAATAGCAATAAATGGATATGATCATGAAAAAAGACCAAAACATCTTATCCTCACCCATAGGGACACCATTGCACTATCAGGTACCACACAAATTTCTAGTGGGCGATAAATTCTGGTTGCATCTGTAGGAAGAACACCTTACAAGAGCCCATCAAAAGCTCAGACCACTCCGACATGGTCCTTACACCATTACCAAGGTCATGAGAAACAATGCTTTGGAGGACAACGTTCCCTCATTCCTTCGCTTGCACCGAGTGTTCAATGTGGACCGCCCTTGGCCATGCTTCCCACCATTACTGGACAGGATGTAAAATAGCTCACTAGGGACCCAGCTCAGCAGAAGCTTCCTCATCTCAGGGAGGAACTCAACACAATGGGGACCATTTATTACTAAGGGGGAGGAATGATCTAGGTGGATGTTGGTGACCACCCACCTATCCCACTTGGACCACCACAACTGTCTCTTTAATTTTTTTTAGTTTCTTTAATTGTAGCACAATTTACTATTTTTAGTAGTTTTTCAAGTCGTGAACTTCCAGAGCTGTTTTAAGGCCCTAAACAACGTTTTTTGGGAAATCTGGGAGTAACATGAGTCCATGGACTGATGTTGTTCTTCCCAAATTTGTAGTCCTCAGACAGATATTTATAATGAGCTATTGTGCGTGTCAAATGGAGATCGTATGCCAAAGTTACAACCCCGGGAAGTTGATGTACCAATTTACCCAAATGGGGCCCACAATTTGGCATTTCATCTCATAGGGATAGGTTTT
>APFE030312470.1:0-10371 GCA_000404065.3 Pinus taeda
GACCGGTGACTTTGAGTTCTGATATGCAGGCGAAGTAACATGAGCTTCAACTTACCTGTGACGGAGAGGGTTGAATCGGCGTGAAAGGCCACCCTTATTCCATCCGAAGGGTTGCAGGACGCGGCTACATACCATAGCAACAAGAGAAATCAACCAGTAAGACATTGTTCAAATAAACCGAACGATTAACAAACACTATGAAATTGGTAATCAAGAACCAGTACCTGAGATGACCGGTTGACAAGCAGTTCTTAGCATCTGAATCGTTTGCCAAGTAAAAGAATGTTGCTGGTGACATTAAACCTGAGGTGGAACACTGGACCGGAGCCGAGAAGGCCAGCACGAAAATGAACCCCGAGAGTGTAGGCGGATGTTTATATATCATAACAAACCCTAGAATACATATTAACCATCTGATCTTTGGATGAGATCCAAGCCGTCGAAGTAAGGTGGAAACCAGAAGCGTCAGGACCGAGATCCCCGTTTCCAAGGTGTCACATGGCCAAAGGAGCCAGACCATGCCACCTGCCCCAGTAAGGACGAATGTCTTAAAGGCTTGGGTGAGTTGGCACCTGTATAAGCTGCGGCAGGACCATCAAAGGCCGTGCCAGATTAACATACGATACTGTGGTAAACTTATAGCTAGGTTTGCCGTGAGGTAGGGCTTACACCCAAATCACATTCGATAACACATTAACACATTAATACATTATAATGTCATATGGTTCATGTATTGCAAAGGCTACCATTTGAATAAACATATGATGTGTCAATAGATTATATAACGTATGTGGTTGCTCATTAAAAGTAAAGGTACACATATAAGGACAAAGAAATAGTAATGTAGTGCTTGCTTATTATGTTAGGCATACATTAAAAAAAAAAATTATGTATAAGTGGACAAAGGCGTGACAAATTGGTATCAGAGCCAAGTTTCAACACTGTGGCCTCAAGTAGAACATGTTTCATTGTGCAGAAGGGTACACCATGCATACATATATAATGTACTTAACTGTGTTCTGCTATTTGGGGTGAAATACAGAATTACAACAGCTAGCAGTTAAGCCAGAAAAGAGACAAAATGCAAGGAACCGGCAGTAACCCTCAAGAGAATCCAGAACTGTGGGTACAATTGGGTGCAGAAACACAAAGTACCAACCTTGCAATCCTGGAAACTGTCCAGGAATTGAAGAATGAGATGGCACGGTTGCGAGAGGACAACGCGCGGTTAACAGTGTAACAAGAAAGAATTTTGAAGAGTTTGTCGGATAGGCAAAATCCCCCTCTATCCAACCCCAGTGCGGAACAGCAGAGGATGACAGAGGAACAGAATTATCAGATGGAACCTGAACTTTCAGAAGGCAAGGAGGATCATTCTGATAATGTACCAGAACAACAAACTTCAAAACAACAGAAAATGGAGGTGCAGGGAGAGTTAAGAAAAATTAAACTACCGCATTTTGATGGCGAACAAGAGGAAGCAGCTGAAGCTTGGTTAATAAATATGAATAAATATTATCAGTTGTACGAGTATGATCATAACCTGAAGGCAAGATTAGCTATTTTTCAGTTACAAGGTAAGGCAACCTTGTGGTGGGAGGAAATCAAAATTGTCAAAGGGGTAAGTGAACGGACCATTACCTGGGAGAAGTTTCAGAAATACTTCAAAGAAAGGTATCTGACTGAACGCTTTTACGATGAAAAGGCAAGGGAATTCCATGATTTAAGATTGGGACAGCAGACAATGGACGAGTTCATTAATCGCTTTACCTCACTGCTACGTTATGTACCTTACATCAAGGAGGAGAAAGCCAAGGTCCAAAGGTTTGTGAGTAGCTTACCTTCATATATAAGGGAAAGGATTGAGTTTGACAATCCTAGGACCATGGATGAGGCTATCCGTAAAGCAAGGATCTGCTACCAGCAGAGTAAACAGAAGGGGGACACCTCAAACAAAAGGTGGAATGAGAAAAGGAGCAGTCGGATGGTTGGGAGCAGCAAAGGAGGTCGCAACAGTGGGAGTAAAGGTGCTGGTAAAGGATTAAACAATAGATCTGTTGCAAGGAATGCGCCCCGATCTAGGCCAATGAGCGAATCTAGAGTAAATGAGCAGCCTGTTAGACCAGAAGGTGAGGGGATGACCAGACCTCCAGTTCAATGCTGGGGTTGTGGAGGACCTCACTATGTTAAAAACTGCCCACAGCGAAAGGGGATAGACCAGATATCCCAAATTCATGAGGCATCGACCGTCGGGGACGTGGCACGCAGTGTACCCAGAATTAATGCAGCTTTGGAAGGTCGACAAGCGGAGTATCAACCATCTATGGTTGAATTCGAAGGTAAAATTTCAAATCTTTCTATAGCTGTTCTTATTGATCCAGGAGCTACTTTAAGTTATGTTAGCCCAAAAATAGTAGAACAGTGTAAACTACAAGCTGAAAAGTTCAGGAACCCATGGCTGGTCCAATTAGCTACAGGAGCTAAGAGACGAGTCTTGGCAAAAGTAAATAATTGTTCCTTAACCATAGCAGGACAGCCAATAGTGGCAGATTTAAATGTACTACCGTTGGGTTCATACGATATCCTGATTGGGATGGACTGGCTGGAAAAACACTGGTCCTTAGTGAATTGCAAGACCAAAACCATCTACTATAAGGATGACCGTGGAGAGCAGCAGGAGTTACAAGGAATCAGACATCCTGTACAGATTCGACCCATTACAGCATCTCAGCTAGCTAAGTGCATCAAGAAGAAATGTCAAATCTACGCTATTCAGGTGGGTTACGCAAATCAGAAGGATAAAACTGCTATGTTGGGTAGCATTCCAGTGGTACAGGAATTTGCAGATGTTTTTCCCGAGGAAGTACCGGGATTACCACCTAAGAGAGATGTGGATTTCACCATTGAGCTGATTCCAGGGGCAGCACCCGTATCACGGGCACCATACCGCATGAGTGTACCAGAACTAACAGAATTAAAAATGCAACTGCAGGAGCTGTTAGATAAAAAATACATCCGTCCCAGTGTATCACCCTGGGGAGCCCCAGTGCTGTTTGTCAAAAAGAAAGATGGAACTTTTCGGATGTGCATTGATTATCGTCAGCTGAATAAGCTCACGATCAAAAATAAATATCCTTTGCCTAGGATTGATGAACTTTTTGATCAGGTGAAGGAAGTGATGGTATTTTCTAAAATCGATCTGTGATCTGGTTACCATCAGATCAGAATTAAAGAGGAGGATATCGCTAAGACCGCTTTCAGAACACAGTATGGGCATTATGAATTCGTGGTGCTACCTTTTGGTCTGACCAATGCACCTGCTACCTTCATGTGTTTGATGAACAGTGTGTTTCACAGGTTCTTAGACAAGTTTGTGTTGATATTCATAGATGACATTCTGATTTACTCCCGATCAAGAAAGGAGCACGAGGAACACCTCAGACTGGTGTTGCAAACTTTGCGAGAATATCAATTATATGCAAAGTTTAGTAAGTGTGATTTCTTCAAGGAGGAGATACAATACTTAGGCCACGTAATCACAAAGGAAGGAATCGCAGTAGATCCTGAGAAAATCAGAACTATAATGGAGTGGCCCATACCAAAGGACGTGGCAGATATTAGGTCCTTTATGGGGTTAGCGGGTTATTATAGAAGATTTGTTGAAGGCTTTTTGAGGGTAGCATACCCTATCACCTCCTTACAAAAGAAGGGAAAAGTATTTAAGTGGACCTCAGAATGCCAGAAGAGCTTTGAACAGCTCAAGCACTTACTCACCACCGCACCTGTATTGAGTATAGCTGATCCTAATAAGGATTACGTGGTCTGCACAGACGCAAGCAAAGAATGTGTGGGAGGAGTGCTGATGCAAGAAGGAAGAGTCATTGCATATGAATCTAGGAAACTGAAAGAACATGAGCAGAAATACTCTGCTTACGACTTGGAGCTGGCAGCTGTCATTCATGCCCTGAAAATGTGGCGACACTATCTCTTGGGCAGAAAATTTCTGTTGCTAACAGACCACCACAGCCTAACAAACTATTTCAGCCAACCCACCTTAAATACGAGACAAGCTCGTTGGGCTGACTTCTTAAGCGGGTTCGACTTTGAAATTAAGAATTTAAAAGGGAAGGAGAATTGAGTATCGAATGCATTAAGTCGAAAGGTACAGTGCGTGTGCAAGATTTCAGTCAGTAAATGGCAAAGTACTCTATTTGAAAAGATAAAAACAGCGGCTGAACAAGATGTTGTTTATCAGCAAATTAAACAGCAAATACAGCAACTATCTGGTAAGGAAATACAACAAGGGTATGAACTAGATGATGCCGGAATGTTGTACTTTAATAAAAAGCTGTATATACCCAATGAAGAAAGTCTTAAGAAGTTGATTCTGGATGAACTCCACATCAACCATTACACCGGGCATCCAGGATACCAGAAAATGGTTACCGCTCTTCGAAGAGAATATTATTGGCCAAAAATGAAGAAGGAGGTAGTTGAGTATCTAGCACGATGTCTAGAATGTCAGCAAATCAAGGCGGAGCACTTGCATCCAGCAGGGCTGCTACAACCCCTACCCATTCCGGAATGGAAATGGGAGACTATCTCCATGGATTTTATAACTGGATTGCCTCGAACGAAGAAGAATAATGATTCCATTAGGGTGGTAGTGGATAAGTTGAGTAAGGCAGCACACTTCATACCTGTGCAATCAACATATAAGGTTGTGCAAATTGCTCATATTTTCATGCAAAATGTATTCAAATTGCATGGACTTCCGAAGGTAATCATTTCAGATCGTGATGTTAAGTTTACATCAGCCTTTTGGAGGACATTGTTTGTTGAACTGGGAACACAGTTGAACTTTAGCACAGCCTATCATCCCCAAACAGATGGCCAAACGGAGCGAGTGAATCAGGTTGTGGAGGACATGCTAAGAGCATGTGTTATGATGAAGCCAACCCAATGGGAAGAATATCTCCACCTGGTCGAATTCGCATATAACAATGGGTATCACTCCTCAACACAGTTGAGTCCTTTTGAGGTCATGTATGGGCAGAAGTGCCGCACACCCTCAAGTTGGGGTGGACCTGAGGACAGGTTACGAATTGGTCCTGAAATGCTCAAGGAAATGGAAGAAACGGTAAAAAGGGTGTGTACCAACTTAAAAGCTGCTCAGGATAGACATAAAAGTTTTGTTGATCGAAAGAGAAGGTTCAAAGAATTTCAAGTTGGGGACCATGTGTTTGTTAGAATCCAACCCAGAAGGAGTACCTTGCAGTGGAGCGGGTGTGCCAAACTTGCACCTCGTTATTTTGGCCCTTTCCAAATCTTGGCTAGGGTGGGGCCGGTAGCTTATCAACTCGCCCTACCAAGCCATATTAGGATCCACAATGTTTTTCACGTTTCCGTATTGAAACAATACGTCTACGATCCTAAACATGTGATTCAATGGCAGAATGTTCGGGTAAGAATTAATCTAGTCATTCTAGATAAGCTTTGTTCCGAAACAAGAAAATAACTAAATCTGTTGCTGATTGCAGGTTGAGCGGGAAGGCAAGGTTCTGGTTGAACCACTGACCATTCTCGACTGGAGAGAAGTGCAGCTGCGGAAACGGGTTATTTTCCAAGCTAAAGTGCAGTGGCAGCACTATAGGCCGGAAGAAGCCACTTGGGAGGATGAGGAACTCCTTAGAGAAGCTTACCCGAATTTGTTTAAGGGTGACAGACATCGGGACGATGTCCAATCACAGGAGGGGGAGATGTAATGACCCCAGGCTATGTAAATGTGAAAGTTTACTGTGGTAAAAGACAATAATACAGTTGTTGTTATGTTTTAAACAAAACTGTGACAAACTATTTTTTTTTAAAGTAATTTAAATATTTCTTGAAACGCTGGTAGCCTCTAAGAGGTGGATCTTAAAGAAAAAGATCAGTTATGATAACTGAAGGAAAATACCCTCCAAAACAGGAAAAGTCCTGACTGAGGGAGGAAGTTCTGTGCTGTGAGGATATACAGAAGAGATTCTTTTCCAAGAAGAGGAAAAAAAAAAAAGAAAGAGAAAAGTGGTTAAGTCTGGTTAGGACCAGATAACCAGGCACAGAGAGTGCACAAATCTTGTAGAGGGCTTGAGGCCTGCAGGATGGCTCAGGGGGAGAATTTCGTCTGAGGGATGGATCTCATGGCTGGGTGGACGAGCATGATTAAAGCTCAGGTGACTTGTTTTGTTTGAAAAACCATTCCTGATACTGGCAAACCAGGTACGGTTCAAAACTGTGAAGTCCCTGATTGAGAATAATTATGCATTAAAATTTTAGTAGTTGAACAGGAAAACATGTCTTGCATTTTCCTAGACACTGTCGCAATGTTAACCTAAATGTACAGGTGTAGTCCTAGAGCTAAAGGACAGACTGTCAATTAACAGACAGGGTCTGAGCTAGCATCACATTGAACAAGCTATACCTAGATATTTAGCCAAGACTGAATATCGGTACAGAGAAAGGTTAATCAAGATCTGGTTATTGTGTAACATACTTGACATACCCTTATTAGCAAAACCAGAACGTTGTTTAACAGCCGAAAGGTTAACAGTAAAACAAAACAATAGTGAGCACTTGAAAGAAATCATTAAATGTTGTAGTATGTCGACGGAAATGAGGGTTAGGACCTCTGAATTTGAACAGAGGTGTACCGACCATAGTCAGGTGCCGCTGTGGCAGAAGAATAAACAACCCTACTGTTATCAGGAATAACTAGCTGAAGACATGAAATAGAATAGATAAATATTCTAAATAAACAGAGTTTATTGATAAACTACGTGACAGAGAACAATAATCATTCATGTCTCATAACCCATGTATTTAAGTCACAAGCGGACCTGATAGCAAAAATCCAGTTCTTTAGAATGATAAAGGGAAAGAAATATACATTTACATTTATTATATAAACCTGTGCATGTAACTGTGAAAAGGGTTACATTTATTTATATAAACCTGTGCATGTAACTGTGAAAAGGGTTACATTTATTTATATAATCCTATGCATGTAACTGTAAAAAGGGTTACATTTATAAATACAATCCTGTGCATGCAACCTCGAACGGGCCATACATTGTAAATACAAGCAAGGCTGTGCATGTAGATGTAAAGAGAAACCTCGGTTGAAATGGCATTTCCATAAGATAAAAGTAAAGAATAATATAGAAGAGAGCCTATGAATGCATGCCGTGCAGATTAGCAAAGATGATGAACGCACATTAAAAATGGAGCGAGTCTGAAGCTAGCATTGTAATCTAGGATTATTTATGCTACGACAGTCATGTAAACCAGCAGAAATCGCAATAATAAGATAAACCCCATATTCTGTATCAGGATTAAGGAAATTCGAAACAGAATCATATAAATGCCAAGCAAAGTTGCTCTAAGGCTTAAACAATTTCACAATACTATGACTATGTGAAAATTTCCCTGAGGCTTAGACCGTTTCATCATAATATGAATCTAAAATTACATATAGCATCGAAGGGTAAACCCTGAAAGAGAAATTAACTATACACATTGTTTGAATACAAGCCGCAGAAGAACTGTTACCGGATCTGAGCGCTGAGACCAGATCTGCAACCAAAATCTAAGAACAGTCGTATCAACCCAAATCAGGTGTGCCTTAAAACAGTACTGTATAACAATGAAGATTATGAACATTTGTAAAAGAACCCAGGTTCCATTGAACAACAACTTAACTAAAAATTTACTGATAAGACCAGACGGCAATGAGGATGCACCGTGAGGGTTCTCTACAGAGAATACCTCAGCGAATGACATGAGGAAACCCGCGTAGGAGCGGCGGTCTACATCCATCATAAACCATAGTTTCAGACCGGTGACTTTGAGTTCTGATATGCAGGCGAAGTAACATGAGCTTCAACCTACCTGTGATGGAGAGGGTTGAATCACCGTGAAAGGCCACCGTTGTTCCATCCGAAAGGTTGCAGGACGCGGCTGCATACCATAGCAACAAGAGAAATCAACCAGTAAGACATTGTTCAAATAAACCGAACGATTAACAAACACTATGAAATTGGTAATGAAGAACCAGTACCTGAGATGACTGGTTGACAAGCAGTTCTTAGCATCTGAATCGTTTGCCGAGTAAAAGAATGTTGCTGGTGACATTAAACCTGAGGTGGAACACTGGACCGGAGCCGAGAAGGCCAGCACAAAAATGAACCCCGAGACTGTAGGCAGATGTTTATATATCATAAGAAACCCTAGAATACATATTAACCATCCGATCTCTGGATGAGATCTAAGCCGTCGAAGTAAGGCGGGAACCAGAAGCGTCAGGACCGAGATCCCCGTTTTCCAAGGTGTCACATGGCCAAAGGAGCCAGACCATGCCACCTGCCCCAGTAAGGACGAATGTCTTAAAGGCTTGGGTGAGTTGGCACCTGTATAAGCTGCGGCAGGACCATCAAAGGCTACACCAGATTAACATATGATACTGTGGTAAACTTATAGCTAGGTTTGCCGTGAGGTAGGGCTTACACCCAAATCACATTCGATAACACATTAACACATTAATACATTATAATGACGTATGGTTCATGTATTGCAAAGGCTACCATTTGAATAAACATATGATGTGTTAATAGATTATATAACATATGTGGTTGCTCATTAAAAGTAAAGGTACACATGTAAAGACAAAGAAATAGTAATGTAGTGCTTGCTTATTATGTTAGGCATACATTAAAAAAAAAAAAAAAATTATGTATAAGTGGACAAAGGTGTGACAAATTGGTATCAGAGCCTAGTTTCAACACTGTGGCCTCAAGTAGAACATGTTTCATTGTGCAGAAGGGTACACCATGCATACATATGCAAGATAATAATGTACTTAACTGTGTTATGCTATTTGGGGTGAAATACAGAATTACAACAGCTAGCAGTTAAGCCAGAAAGAGACAAAATGCAAGGAACCGGCAGTAACCCTCAAGAGAATCCAGAACTGTGGGTACAATTGGGTGCAGAAACACGAAGTACCAACCTTGCAATCCTGGAAACTATCCAGGAATTGAAGAATGAGATGGCACGGTTACAAGAGGACAACGCGCAGTTAACAGTTGAACAAGAAAGAATTTTGAAGAGTTTGTCGGATAGGCAAAATCCCCCTCTATCCAACCCCAGTGCGGAACAGCAGAGGATGACAGAGGAACAGAATTATCAGATGGAACCTGAACTTTCAGAAGGCAAGGAGGATCATTCTGATAATGTACCAGAACAGCAAACTTCAAAACGATAGAAAATGGAGCTACAGGGAGAGTTTCGAAAAATTAAACCCCCTCATTTTGATGGCGAACAGGAGGAAGCAGCTGAAGCTTGGTTAATAAATATGAATAAATATTTTCAGTTGTACGAGTATGATCATAACCTGAAGGCAAGATTAGCTATTTTTCAGTTACAAGGTAAGGCAACCTTGTGGTGGGAGGAAATCAAAATTGTCAAAGGGGTAAGTGAACGGACCATTACCTGGGAGAAGTTTCAGAAATACTTCAAAGAAAGGTATCTGACTGAACGCTTTTACGATGAAAAGGCAAGGGAATTCCATGATTTAAGATTGGGACAGCAGACAATGGACGAGTTCATTAATCGCTTTACCTCACTGCTACGTTATGTACCTTACATCAAGGAGGAGAAAGCCAAGGTCCAAAGGTTTGTGAGTAGCTTACCTTCATATATAAGGGAAAGGATTGAGTTTGAAAATCCTAGGACCATGGATGAGGCTATCCATAAAGCAAGGATCTACTACCAGCAGAGTAAACAGAAGGGGGACACCTCAAACAAAAGGTGGAATGAGAAAAGGAGCAGTCGGATGGTTGGGAGCAGCAAAGGAGGTCACGACAGTGGGAGTAAAGGTCTGGTAAAGGATTAAACAGTAGATCTGTTGCAAGGAATGCGCCCCGATCTAGGCCAATGAGCGAATCTAGAGTAAATGAGCAGCGTGTTAGACCATAAGGTGAGGGGATGACCAGACCTCCAGTTCAATGTTGGGGTTGTGGAGGACCTCACTATGTTAAAAACTGCCCACAGCGAAAGGGGACAGACCAGATATCCCAAATTCATGAGGCATCGACCGTCGGGGACGTGGCACGCAATGTACCCAGAATTAATGTAGCTTTGGAAGGTCGACAAGGGGAGTATCAACCATCTATGGTTGAATTCGAAGGTAAAATCTCAAATCTTTCTATAGCTGTTCTTATTGATCCAGGAGCTACTTTAAGTTATGTTAGCCCAAAAATAGTAGAACAGTGTCAACTACAAGCTGAAAAGTTCAGGAACCCATGGCTGGTCCAATTAGCTACAGGAGCCAAGAGA
>APFE030312480.1:3740-17262 GCA_000404065.3 Pinus taeda
CCACATGTCAGGAAACATAGAAATGTTTTCCAATCTAGATGAAAGTGTGAAATTTGAAGTGACATTAGGGACTGATAGCAAAATCTCTGTCATGGACAAAGGAAGAGGTAATATCCTAACAAAGAAGGTAAAGAAGAATTACATCTCAAATGTTTACTTTGTCCTCGGTTTGAAGCATAACCTCATGAGCATTGGACAACTCATACAAAAGGGCTACAATGTCTTTTTCAAAAATGGTGTGCACAATTTTGGATAGACCTCCAAGCAGACAGTTGATTGCAAAGGTTCAGATGACAAACAATATAATGTTTCCCCTAAAAATAAGATCAGATTTGCAGAAAGAAGGTGCACAAGCACAACTCTCAATGAACTCACAAGAGAATGGAAGAAAAGATGCAGTTGTCATACAAGTAAAGTTTCAAGCAAAGGTCAAAGATGAAAATTGGTTATGGCATTTGAGATTTGGTCATTTCAACTTTGGAGGTTTGAATTTGCTGCATAGGAAAGGCATGTTGAAGGGACTACCACTCATAGAAAAACCGGACAACCTATGTGAAGGATGTATCTTGGGCAAGCAACATAGAGAGACATTTCCAGTAGGAAATTTAGTAAGGGCAAAGGCACCTTTGGAGATTGTCCACTCAGATTTATGTGGACCAATGCAGACACCATCAATTGGTGGCAGCCACTATTTATTAACCTTCATAGATTATTACACAAGGAATACATGGGTCTATTTCTTAAAACATAAAAGTGAAGTGTTTGAGCACTTTCGCCAATACAAAGCTCTTGTTGAGAAGCAAAGTGAACACTACATCAAAGTCCTCAGGACTGACAGAGGTGGAGAATACATCTCAAATGATTTCCTTCATTTTTGTAGGGAGCATGGAATTCACAAGCAATTTACAACAAAGTAACCTCAGCAAAATGGTGTGGCAAAAAGGAAGAATATAACCATTATGGAAATGGCAAGGAGTATGATGAAGGCAAAGCATTTGCCAAATGATTATTGGGATGAAGATGTCGCTTGTGTAGCATATATCTTGAATAGATGTCCAACCAAAAGCGTCCAAAACATAGTTCTTGAAGAAGCATGGAGTGGAAGAAAGCATAGTGTCACTCACATTAGAGTTTTTGGATGTCTGGCGTATGCACATGTCTCGGATGAGTTGAGGAAGAAGTTGGACAGCAAGGGGGAGAAATGTATATTTGTTGGATACAGTGATGAATCAAAGACATACAAACTCTACAGTCCATTAACCAAGAAGGTCATAATCAACAAAGCTGTGCAGTTTATAGAAGAGGAAGCGACATGGGATGGAAGTTTAGAAAAAACAGTGAATGTCAAAGCATGTATACCACATGAGGACAAAGAGGAATTAACAGCGGCAAGTAATTCCTCAACAATGACTCCCTCTACTCCTATTCAAGTGCAACAAAGCAGGAAGCAAACAACACCATCAACAAATAATAAGATAGTTTCCCGCAGCCAAGCACATGCTTCTCCAAGCACACCGCAAAGCACAACACCAAGTGACATATCAAACCCATCTTCAGCAAGCACATGAAGACCAAAATTCAAAAATTTAAATGAAATTTATGAGCAAGATGAAGTTGATAGTTGATAGTTGGTGGCCAACCACAAGCTGCCACATGGCCCAACTAGGGGCCGCCACATCGCAGCCCGAGGGCCACCAAAAATTCATTTAAGGTTTCGGTAGTAGCGACAGGGGTCGAACCTATGACCTCCAAGCAACAAGACCAAGCCCTTGCCAATATGCCATTGTTTAGTTCTTATTGAACTCTGGTTTTCACGCATATTTAAATTTCATGTGTTGCGTCATCCGAGGAAAGGGCCAACCACAGGGACTATCCCTTGGCCGCGTGCCACCCCACAGAACCACGGCGGAGCGGAGTGGGGGCTCAACTGGCGAGGGTGGGTTCTTAGGCTTAGACCCGGGCATGTGGCCCCCATGTGGCCCAAATTTTTCGTATTTAAGGCCTTATAGGGCAGTTAACCTGTCTGACAATTTTGCTTAGAATTAGGCCAAATCGGCATTCGGTTAGCAGAATTGGGGGCGAATTTGTAGGATGGTGCTAGATTTTGGGGAAATTGAGGTGCGATTAGCAGTAAGACTTGGGGAAGCCATAACTTCTTCAGTTTTTTACCAAATCAGGAGCAAAAAGAAGCTAGACAGGCATTTTTGGGCATTATGGAGACATTAGAATAGGTTTTAGAGTTATCTTAGCATTGTAAACTGATGTATTCACACTTTTGATCATAATAGAGAGGGCCAAGCCATTGGAAGCTGGACCAAGGAGATGTAGCCCAGGAGGGGTGAACTACTTCATCATGTGATGTTGTGATACTGTTTGGTGATGTTCATGTATGTTATATGCTATCATTTGGTCATTTGTTTATGTTAATTTGTACATGCCATTTACATAAAAACACTCAAAAACTCATGTTTAAATCGTAATTAACCTCATGAATCCTTAAGCACTTTTACATATTTTGAAGAGGAATTTAGCACAACAAAACTATTTTTCCCATTCAGATCAAGTTTGGTATCAGAGCTCTTGGTTTTCTTTGTGTGAGGAGGATTTAATTGTTTGCAAGTGGATGTGATTCTTACAAGGTTGAAGCTCAAGAGAGGAGAAGGGAAGCTGGTTGAAGGTCCTGAAGTTGGGTCAAGGAGAAGGAGTGCAAGGTTGCCACAATCTCCACCACCAGTTCTACCTCAAATTGCAGTTGAAGCTTCAGTGAGCATGTCACATGAGGGAGAGCCTGAAAATATGACAAAAGATGAGAAGGTTTTTAAGAAGGTTTTCTTTGACATGACAGAGATGGTGAAAGTCCTCTATGAAGAGAGGAATACAAGACTGCAGGGTGAAATCTCTAGCCTCCAAAAGGAGAAGGTTCTTAAGGAGGAGGAGGTAATGGAAATGGAGGTAAACCTCCACCCTCTCCACCATCATCTTCATCTTCTTCTTCACAGGCATCTTCGCCCTTTTCCACTAATACAACCCTTACTCATACTCATCAACATACCTCAATAGGAATTGGTAAAACACCCTTGTTAAAACTTGATGTTAAATTTGAACTGCCCATATATAATGGTGAAGTGAATGCAGAGAAGCTTAAAAATTGGGTTGGTCAGTTGGAGGTCTATTACAGAATTCAAAACCTTCAAGATGATGACATAAAGATTCAGCTAGCTTCCTTGAGGCTGGAGGGTGTAGCACTAGTATGGTGGGAAGCCAAGACAATAGAAGAGATTAAAAAACATGGGAAGATCTCAATTTCTTGGTCTAATTTCATTGCTGCAATTAAAAGACGGTTTTACCCTCTAGCATATACGCAGAGGCCATCATGAATTGGTTGAACTTTAGACAACTTAAAGGTCAAAATGTGCAAGATTACACCCAAGAATTTAGAAGAATGTCTCTAATGCTAGGTGTAGATTTGCAATCACGAGACACGTTGTTGAACTATATAGGGGGTTTACACAGTTACCTTAGGCATACTATCCTTATGTTTAATCCCAATAATTTAGATGAGGTTTGTGTGCAAGCCACTCATCTTGAGGCAAGAGGGAAAAATACTCCATAAGAGGGTAATAAAAAGCCATTTAAGGGTAAAGAAAATGAAAAGGGTTTCAAAGGAAAGAAAAATGCATCCATTAAGAAGGAAGGAGAGAGAACAGCCTGCAAACATTGTTCCAAAGAGGGTCATGATGAAGCTCGTTGTTGGAAGCTTCATCCAGAGATGAGGCCTAAGAAACTCAACAAAAAAGGAAAAGAAAAGACAGCTGCAATCATTCAAGAGGATTTGGGATCTGGTTCGGGTGATGAAACTAAAATTAAAGCCATGGGTATAAAAGGAAAATAATCCATTGCTAGCACTAGTACATCAAATTATCACACTAGCACTCCAAATGAAGAAAAAAACATTGAATTATTTCATGTGAGGGTTATTGCAAAACATATAAATATCGACACACTATTTGATAGTGGGACTCAAGCCAACTTGATATTTGAAGACTTAATCAAGAAACTTAATCTTGAAACCATTCTACATCCCAAGCCATATCCATTAGGTTGGATATGCAAGGACACAAACTCACAGGTTACAAGAAAGTGTATTTTTCAATTTGCAATCACAAGAGACTTCATTGACGAAGTTGAATTAGATGTTGTACCGCTTGATATTTCAAGAATTCTTTTGGGTAGTCCTTACCTCTATGATAGAAAAGAAATCTTCTATCATCATGAAAACAAGTACCACTTGTTCAAAGATGGTGTGGATTATATTGTGAGAGCTCATCGCAAGAAACTAAATCTTTCATTAGTTAATGCCGGGAAAATGAAAAGATTAGTGACTTTAAGCAAGAATTTAGTGCTTCCTATGATCAAACTAAAGAATGATGTTGATTATGAAGTGTTTGAAGGTTTTGATACAAAATTGAAATCTGATTTGATTGGGGTGATTAATCAAAATGATGGGTTGTTTCAGGAACCAAAGGGATTGCCCCCCAAGAGGGGAATCCAACATGAAATACAATTGCAAAAATATTGTCATCTTTCTAACATTGGCATGTATAGGATGTCAATAATGGAAACTGCATAAATACAAAAGAAAACCCAAGAGCTGTTGAACAAAGGGATCATCCGACCATCTCCTTTGCCATATGGGTCACCTATTGCTTTGGTGCCCAAGAAGAAGGGAAAGGATGTCACGAAGTGGAACTTAAGGAGTGCCTTTCATCAAAGTAGAATCGCTGAAGGAGACACATGGAAGATGACATTCAAAACAAAGCAAGGTTTGTCTGAATGGCTAGTTATGTTTTTGGGTCTTTGCCATGCTCCTTCTACTTTTGTGCATATGATGAATGATTTATTTGAGCCATTTCTATATGAGATAGTCTATTTAAATGGTGTCTTGGTTTTCAAAAAATATTTTGATGAACATGTCATGCATGTGATAAAAGTACTTGATTTCTTAAAAAACGAACATTTGTATTTAAAGATGTCGAAGTGTGAATTTGATAAAACGTCTTTGGTATGCTTGAAGCATATTGTTGTAGGAGGTGAATTGAAAATAGACCCCTCCAAGGTCGATGTCATGATGAATTGGCCAACGCCCAAGACAATCACTGGAGTAGGAATTTTTTTGGGTGCAGCCCAATATTGGAGAAAGATTATTGCTGACTTTTCTTCTATCACAACTCATTTGCATGCATTGATTAGTGTGGAAAAGGTATTCCAATGGGGAGGCAAGCAAAAAAAGGAATTTGATGTTTTGAAAGAAAAGATCGATTCAATTCATGTACTTGCAAGAGACTATGCCATGGGCGCAGTCATCATGCAATATGGTAAGGCCATTTCATGTCATTCAGAAATTTTCAATGGTGCAGTGACAAAGTTGTAGCAATCAAAGCACTTTCGACAGATGGGATCCTTACAAAAATTCCACTTGGTCAACGGGTATAAGAAAGGTATATACAACAAGTTTGATGATATGCTTTCTAGGCCTATAGTTAGTGCAGCTACTTTACTCAAGCATAATTTTGTTTTGCATGAAAGTTATGTTTAGCAATATGCATACTTTCAAAATGTACATTTAAGTTTGAGTAAAGAGAACCAAGTAGGGGAATTTGATTACCATTTGCATCATAATTTGTTATACCATCTTGGTAAGAAGGATATTGATATTGATGGTGACATGGACAAAGCCAAGAAGTTCATTGAAAAATTCCAAATGGCACCTCAAATAGTTCAAATACAACTAGAAAAGAGTCGAGGCAAGTACAAGTGAAGGAACAACAAGCATCGTGTAGATCACAAGTTCCAAGTCGGTGATGAAGTTTGGCTTCACATTAGCAAAGAGAGGCTCCAAGAAGAAGGTAAAAAGGTGAAACCAATTAGATATGGTCCATTTAGAATTCTGGAAAAGATTGGTGATAATGCCTTCAAGTTGGATTTTCCTTCATATATGCCAATTTATGTTGTTGTTAATGTTGAGAACTTAAGGTTGTATGAGCCTCCTTTGGTTGAAGATCAAAGAGAAAATGTACAGATTCCTTCCATTGAGGATTTTTCTCCTGAACACCTTGATGAACTACAACAAGACACCATTCTTATAGAAGAACAAGGTCTTCAAAATGAGGGAGTGTGGACTACCTTCGAGTGGGGCTCAAAGGAAATAATCCTTCCAAGTCCAAATGGATCGAGATTGGAAAGGTGAGGGAATTGTACCCCCACTTGTTGAACAATTGAAAGTGGTATTTTGGGGTCCAAAAGGCTTCCAATGGGGAGGAATGATCAGGTGCTCAAAAACTTTCTCAAAATTCAAAGTTTTCGGATCGGCGTGGAACCTGAACGACCACGTAGATCTCGTCATCCTGAATCCAGCACAACTCATTTTGTGTGAAAGAGACTCCGTATGCTTGCAGAAACATGTTTTGTTCATTTTCCTAAATAGGCGAATTTAAAAAAAATGCAAACAACCCAGTGAGTAGTCCATACTGCTGATGTGGTGCTGACTGGCCATGCCTACATGGTAGGGTGACTGTACAAGTGACAGTTTGACTTCTGGCGAATGGTCTAGTGCCAAGTGGCACGATGTTATTGGTGTAGTTTGGACGAGTTTCATTGGTTGGTTGGTGGCCAACCATAGGTTGCCACGTGGCCTAGGAAGGGGCCGCCATGTGGTAGCCCAAGGGCCATGAAAAATTCGTTTAAGGTCTAGGCAGGAGTGACAGGGGTCGAACCCACAACCTCCAAGCGACAAGATCAAGCCCTTGCCAATACACCATCGTTTAGTTCTTATTAAACTATGGTTTCTACACATATTTAAAGTTCATGTGTTGCACCATCTAGGGAAGGGCCAGCCACGGGGCCCATCCCTAGGGCCCGCGCCACCCCACAAAACCACGACGGAGCAAAGTGGGGGCCCATCTGGTGGGGGCGAACCGTTGGCCTTAACCCCGAGCACATGGCCCCCATGTGGCCCAAATTTTTCGGATTTAAGGCCTTATATGGCATTTAATATGTCCAACAATTTCGCCTGGAATTAAGCGAAATCGATGCTTAGTTAGCGGAATTGGGGGCAAATTTGTAGGATATTGCCGGATTTTGGGGAAATTGAGGTGCGATTAGCAGTAAGACTTGGGGAACCCATAACTTCTTCAGTTTTTTACCAAATCAGTTGTAAAAAGAGACTAGACAAGCATTTTTGGGCATTCTAGAGCCATTGGAATAGGTTTCAGGGCTATATGAGCATTGTAAATTAGTGTATTCACTCTTTTGATCATAATAGAGAGGGCCAAGCCATTGGAAGTTGGACCAAGGAGACGTAGCCCAGGCGGGGTAAACTCCTTTATCATGTGTTGTTGTGATACTATTTAGGTGATTTTCATGTCTGTTATATGTTGTTGTTCAGTCATTTGTTTATGTTAATTTGTACATGCAATTTACATAAAAACAATCAAAAATTCATGTTTAAACTTGCAATTAACCTCATGAATCCTTAAGAACTTTTACATATTCTGAAGAGGAATTTAGCACAACAAAACTAATTTTCCCATTCATATCAGTTTGGAAAGTCCAAGAAAAAGCTTGATATGTCTAATGTTTAATGTTGGGATGCAATGAGTATGGGAACTATAAAAGGGACTATCCAAACAAGCGAAACAACAAAAGAAAGGAAATAAGTGTAGTAGTGTGGACTCTTTAGAATGGAGCTTTAGTTGTTTCTCCGTTGACATGCGAGAAGAATCACTACCACAGGGGTGGGCTAGCTTACGCATTGGAGGAATTGCTGAACAAATATCTCAAATGCTCAAAAATCGTAAAAAGAAAAAAATATTGTAAATTGTTCGTTGTGTAGACTGATAATTTTAGTGTTGTAAGGGCTAACTTGACTTGCTGATTAGGCTGGATTTGACAAAAAATGCTCCGGTCACGATTATGAGATGGGAATACTTGTTAGTCTGTAAGTTTTGGCGAGGGAGGAATTGAATTGCAGGTGGTGAGGTGGCGTGAAAGAGAGAATGACTCTCATGCAATAGAACATGATTGCTCAAATCTTCGTTTTATGGGAAACTTGGCCGAATGCAGTTTTGGTAGTTTGAACAAATATATCCTTTGGTTTCCCACCATTTGGAAATTCATTTGAGACATTGAAATTTTTTTTTCATATGTGAATTTTTGGCATAGGTCCTGGTTATTTCGATTCAAGCATTCTTACTCCAAATTACTTCAACACATTTATACTTGAATGTAGAACTTTTTGTTTTGATGCTTTCTTAGCATATATTGTGCACATCATTTTTTCCAACATTTGTGCTCACGACGGGACCGTCCACTATTCATTGAATGCTCGAATCTATTGAGAGTGACTATAGATCTGAAAGATCCATCAAATTTGGTTGTGATTTTGAGGTATTTTTTGTTGACACCCTGAGGTAGTCTATTGATGGAGCTATCAGAATACTGTGGCCACAGTTTCCCTCGTAAGTTCTGTGGGTGAGATATCCGTTGGACATAACGCAGTCAGTCACAAGTTAATCAATGTTCTTCATTAATTGGTGGCTTCTCATTACATGAACAAATGCTCCAAAATTCCTTTTCTGCAGCTACTTTGATCTATACGCCGATATGTGTGTGGTGTTGGTGAGAGTGGAGAAGCAGCTCGAGAGCTTGTGCCAACCGAAGCATTGCCATTACCTTAGATCAACACCAGCCTAGAGCCTTTGAGTATGATGTCTTGTAACACATTATTTTGACTCTTCTACCTCGAAGACAACAGGTTGGTTTTTTGGGTGATGCAATGTTTCCTCGGCCTGCAGATTTACTTAGCTTCATGATTGATGAAGCAACACCATGCTGTGGCATACTCTATATTTTTTTTGAACACAATTCATATCGTACAAATTTACGTGATCATTTTTCATATATTTTGGGAGCCTTTTTTTGTTAAATGAGATTTTGGGAAAACGTTTTATGGGGTATTTCAAGATATTAATTTCGAAGGATTTTTTGAATAAAGGTTAAGAGAAATTGTAAATGATGCCCATTGAAGAATCACCATATGTTTATTTGGTTGATTTGGTTCTACGCTAGCCATGTAAACCTAGGTGGATAGGAAGCATAATCTTGTTGTTCTCGTCATCATCATCCTTGCCTTCTTTTTTTTCCTTTTTTTTCTTTTTTACGGAGTTTTACTTATGTGGCTAGTGAAAATAAATTTGGCAACTTGGTTGTTTCAAGATGGGTAAAAAGTGTAGGAGTTTCGTGAGCAGGCAACATATGGACTTCGTAAAGAAGTCATACAGTTGCAATAACTTGTAGCTCTTTTTGTAAACAAAGAATATGACACTTAAAAATAGGTTGTAAACTTCAACAGATGAAAAAATCAAGAAGGTTGAACATTTGCAGTCAACCATGGGAACATATTTGCAGATGAATTTCAAGAGAAGGTTGACCTCCTTGATGACTTGGAGGAAGAAGTTGAGTTTTTTTTTGACTTGGAAACTGGAAATTTGATGAAGCAACTTTTCACAATGGTGAGATTTGTAAACATCATTTCAAAAGTCAAAGAGTGGCTCCAACCTCCCGGTCAATCTCTATCAGGTCACTGTTTTTCCTAACTACTTGAAGTTGTCCTTTGAGTTATATTGACTAGACTAATGAAAGTAAGGGTCTGAAAAAAAAAATAGTCATTTTGTCTTCACAATTTGCATCGTCTTTCAAACTCCTTATTCCTTCAATGTATCTTTGCACCTTTAATAGCAATTGCTAATTTTAAATTTCCTTATAAACTACGACGACTAATTATACATGACACATACACATTTTCACATTGTCATCACGTTTGCCATATATTTAAACTTCCACTCTCGACAATGATTAATTATAGAGACCAACATAGGCCATCTTAAATACGGATTTAACATGAACAGAGAGGGATCCAATTTCTTCACTTGCAAATTCTTTTATGAGCATAAATTATTTAAATGTTTTGTATCGTTTTTTTAATGATTTTAAACAAAATTTATTTTGGTTGATATGAGCAAAATTTCAACTTTGATGATGGATAGACAAACTTACACATCATAGTAAGTTCTAGAATAAGCCTCTCAGCTCAACGAATCATGAAAATAAAAACAATGTCAAAACATTTCACACCATCATCACCTTTACTAGGTGAAACAAAATGCGCATCCGGTCTTTAAGGAGTTTATAAATGGGGATGTATTTCTATTAAATATAGAATTGCAATTTCTTATTTGCCACAAGACTTATGAAACGAAATGAAATGATATTTTAACATCCACGAGACTAAAAATAGTCTATGGGACTATTAGTTCCTTGCTTTTCACCTTTTGCAATTCAATCCTTTTCTTGTTCAAATTGATGATGAGCTGGCCCAACTTTCCAACAATCCCGTCACTGAAAAGACAATGCCAAGAAATTGATGCTAGCATATTCCCATAACTTTATCTGATGTCTTTGAATGCATCACATTCCAAAATGAAATTTTTTTCTGATTACACTGCCCCAGACATGCAAAATGTACACTCACATTCTTCCCAAGCTTATTTATTCCTTTTCCACCGTCTTGTTTCACACCAAACTTGATGCGAGTTGGTTCTTAATTGAGAAATAAGAACCTTTTCCCTCCACGGAATGCTAGCTCCAATGAACTCTTTTTATTGTAGATCACACGTAGGGTTGAAGTCCTCAATGTAGTACTTCTTGTTTCTACCCAACTCTTTTCCCCATACCCATTTATGAAACTTCTCCATAACAAAATCCTTTAGCTCCTTGCTATTTGTGGGACAGACATTGAGGTAGATATTCCATTTTTGCATCCATAGGTAGTTTTGTTTCATCCATGTTTTCTTTCTTTCACTCATGCCTTCATTGAAGATAACAATAGGTCATCTACCTACTCTCATTTGCTCAATTCTCTTTAGATATCTTATGAGCCGCACCATAGCAATTGCTTCGATGGGAGTTGCTCCTGTTTCACTCAACATTATCTCAGAAGATACCAAATTTTTTATTTTGAACTTGCTCATGATAAAATGTTTTTGGATTTTCTCAATTTGTTTCCATTTTGAGACGGGGGTGCTGCTAGCCCACAATTCACACCCATATAGCATCATTGGACAAACTAGGAGTCCAAAGAGTGTTTTAGTCGTTTTCCAATCCCATAACTCTGCCTCTCTACATTTGTTTTGAAGAACATATAATGCTTTCCACCCTCCTAAATTTCTCTTCTTTCTGCATTCCTCCCAATTAAGTTTGTTTTTGAAATCAATCCCGAGGTACTTGTACTCGTTTACTTCTTCAAGAATGTTTCCTTCAAAGAAGAACGTATGTTGGCTATGTTGGCTATGTTTCCTTTTATTAGAGAAAACCATTATTTTGGTCTTGCTAGTATTGACTTGCATCCCCACTTCTCTACAAAAATGCTCAAGGGCATATAAGTGCATTTGCAATCCATGGGCCGATTTAGAAATCAATACAAGATCATCTGCATACAAAAGAAGCTTTATCACAAACTCCCCCAACCGAACACCATCTCCACCTTGTAGATTTATCCACTCTTCCAGTTTATCAATATATAAAGCCAAAAAGAGTAGGAGATAGAGGGCAACCTTGGTTGACTCCAATGTCACTTCTAAAGCTCTCTGAAATACCTATTGAGGTTCTAATTTTGACTTTCACTTCTTCATAAAGTCAATGGACAACGGCTCTATAATGCAAAGGAATTTCAAGTTCTTCCATTCTACGCCACAACTTATCTCTAGGGACTATGTCAAATGCCTTTTTGAAGTCAACAAAGCAACAAAATATTTCTTCTTTGTCTTCCCAGATCTTTTCAACAATCCCTTTTTGAGAACGTGATGACTTGAGGAACAAAAAAACAATAAAAAATTATCTTTGAATGAAAGCCACAAGGTTTGTGCAAAGTGTTAAAAGCATTTATTTGCCTGTGCGATAAGGACCTGGCCGAAGTTCCATGGCAACCAATAAATCCCATGCTATTGGGTATTTAAGACTCTTAAGAGTACATTTGGTCAACCGAAATACATCTCTGCATTCCCATGGGAATGAACATGGCAAGCGATATTTAATGTGACTTTTCAGCATTGACGTGACATCCATTTAGATGGTGATACATACATGGCATAGCATGTATGAGAGATCGCCGGCTTCCTCGCCGAACTTTCCGATGACCGCCAAAACAATCCCTGATACTGTCCATGTTGTCATACGCCGTCAGCGGAGACCAACCCAATTAAAGCAATAATGTATGGATCAGCGACTATTCGTAATTTAAATTTTGAATTTTCAAAATGTCGCGCATAGCTACATGAACACTAGAGAGGCGGGATTTTTATGGCCTAGATTTTTGTCAAACATAGTGCCCCTGTTTCAATGGCTCGGCTATTTAGTCTAAAATGAACTCAGAATTCTGCAGGAAGGATATATTGAGCACTTTGTGTAGTGCTAGCAGTGTTGAATTATATTGATGGGGTTCGGGGATCGATCGTGACCGTGGAGATTATGATGAAGAAACGTTGTATGGAATCATCTTCAGATTTAGCATAGGCGTTCCCTAAGCGGCCATGCGCCTACACCAATGTCGGCAACCACAGCTTTGAAAAATTCTTTGCTCTGCTGCAACGGATCGAAGCCACCAAGAGGCACTGCTGGGCGAGAGATTATAACCCTACTTTTGCAATGATGTATTTAATTGAGATATTCCTATTTCGTTTGTATCTATTGTTTATTGTAAGCTTATAATTTTAGATTAGTTTTCTATTCTCCTAAATTCCGTTAAGAAGTCGGTCAAGAGAAAGCAACATATCTCTCTTGTTAGAGCTCTATTTAAACTGTGAGATACAACAACAACAAAAAAATCATATGGACATATTTCTTTTGGCTGTATATTAACCAGAAGCAAACCTATTTTATTTCATGGAATTTTAGATTTTCTTTTGTCTAAAACTTTTGCTTTTGCCAAATGTATTGCTTTCATGTGCATGTAATCAGCATCATATTCATCAAAGTTTGAGAAAATAAACAACTTTTTTTTTAATATATATAGTGTAAAATATTTAATGAATGGTAAAGCTACGGGTTTTAACATTAAAATTGTAAAATTGTTTCAATTCAATTTATGTTATGACGATACTCAGCATATGTGTTATGAGTCTTGAACGACAGGACTCTCGGCAGACACGCAAGCTAAAACGCTCTGAGATTTCATATAAAATCTATCGTGAGTTATTCAAAACCGTATTATACCTCCCAAATTTATATACTTTGTATGCCAAATGGCTTGCAAAATTTGAATTTTAATTTGAAATTCTATTTCTGAACTTTTTATTTATTTATTTTCGCACTAATTTTAATTTTAATATTTTTCTAATTAAAAATTTGTGTTTTGTTG
This sequence comes from Pinus taeda, assembly GCA_000404065.3. Classification (NCBI taxonomy): domain Eukaryota; kingdom Viridiplantae; phylum Streptophyta; class Pinopsida; order Pinales; family Pinaceae; genus Pinus; species Pinus taeda. Next base: position 17,212 of record APFE030312480.1, read on the forward strand.
GGCGTTAAAAGTTACAAGATTTATATATTTTTCTAACTGAAAATTTGTGTT
>APFE030312487.1:0-15752 GCA_000404065.3 Pinus taeda
CCCAGCACAGGAGTCCCTATTTATGAAATTATAAAATGTAAATATAATAATGATAGAATCCCAACAATAACAACTCATCCGATGCAAATTCGTCATTGTGCAATCCACATCCAATGGAATGCAATAATGCTGCCAATCCTGAAAAGTTAAAACTTAAAACAGATAAGTTTATTAAATTCTGAGTGGGATATGAAATTCTACTTTCTCCCTACGAAGTCTAATGAGGTAACCACTCTCAAACATCCTGAAATAATTAATGGTAATGTTAACAATTTAAGTAGAAGTATTCATCCTTTTACTTTAAGAATTTAATATTACCAATAATTACCAAGGTCTTAGACTCTTCAAAGCTCTATCCCTTATTTCTTTTCTATCTTCATGGGTTGTTAGACAAAAAAAATTGTGGGGGGAATTCCTAGGCATCCCCCTTCTAGGGGAAAGGGTGCCCAGATGTCCCCATCTTGGGGAAACACATCCCCCACGGTAGGGAAATGTTTCCCCATTTGTTTCCCCAAGTTTTCCCCAAAGGGAGATGTGGGGAAATGTTTCCCGGGGTGCCCCGTCATCCCCCAACCATGGGAAACATGAGGGTTCGGGGTTTGGAGGGCAAAGCGCCACAAGGGTCACTTGTGGGCTTGGAACCCAAGTATGGGGTTCTGCACCAAATCGTGTTTTGGGCATTTCTGAGAGCACATTTCTACATGTGATGGCATGAGACAATAGACGGCGGAAGGAGAATCCAACGCTTCAAGAATCATCGAATTCCGAGTTGTAGAAGTGGAGATATGAATTTTTGAAGTTATACGATGGGTTTGCACTTATATGTCAAGGTCGGCCTAAGGGGACCCCTCATGTTTCGCCGGGTGTCCCCCCATCCCCCAACCATGGGAAACATGAGGGGTCCCCCCACCCTAGGGGACACATCCAAGTGGAACACTGGGGAAACCTCTTCAAACTCCAAGAAGCTCTACTCTCTTCTTCATTATAAACAACCTTTGTCTCTGGTCTCCCCATTTAAGCTACAAGCTTTGGGTCTCCCCATTTAAGCTACAAGGTTTGGGTCTTTGCTTGATTGGTTGTTATGGGAGACAGCCTTCCAAAGATTGCCTTGCCAAAAGCATTTTGTCAAATGGGTTATGCCCCTTTTGTCAATGATCAGAAACCTTGCAGCATCTTTTATGGGACTGTAGCTTTGCTAGATCATGTTGGAGAGTTGGGCAGGACCGTTACTCTATTATGCTTCACAAACAACTTCACTACTGTGCAACTCTTCTTGGGGACTCAATGTCCCTAGTTTTGTCCCAACTGTTGGGAATTGGTATTCAGATTTCACTCTGTTTACAATATGGAAGCTGCATTGGTAGTATACTTTTTTTCTAATGAGGTTAGTTCTGCCAATTATTTTTATCCCTCTTGGCGAGAAGAGGTATGTATGCAATTCTCTGCCAAAGGTTACCTCCTTAACAAGAATGCCAATGAATTCAATGTTGTAGCTTACTATGAGTTTATTGCTACCTTATGTTGATTTGTGTGGCTCGGGAGGTGCTCCAAGCCCTAGGGTTCAGGATTTAGAGGGCAAAGCGCCACAAGGGTCACTTGTGGGCTTGGAACCCAAGTATGGGGTTCTGCACCAAATCGTGTTTTAAGCATTTCCGGGAGCACATTTCTACATGTGATGGCATGAGACAATAGAGGGCGGAAGGAGAATCCAACGCTTCGAGAATCGTCGAATTCCGAGTTGTAGAAGTGGAGATATGAATTTTTGAAGTTATACGATGGGTTTGCACTTATATGTCAAGGTCGGCCTAAGGTGTTTTAGACTTGTGACAGGCTGGCAGCCCTTGTGTGACGTCTTAGGAAGGAGCCCCTCATTTATGTATAAATAGAGGGTGATGTAGAGCCATTAAAGCATCCATCTTGTGCAACGCAATCTCTAGAAGAGGACTCGTTGGAGAAGGGGCATCTCTATGCCCTAGCCGCAGCATAAGGAGGCAGGAACAGCATGAAAAAGGAGGACTGTTTTGGGTTTATTACAGGGTCCGAGTTGCTGTAATGGAGGCCGAGTATGCTGTGTGCTAGGTCGAGCCCTTAAGGGCTAAACACTGCTTGTTTGGGCACTGTTTTGAGGGACAGACGGCTACAGGACTGCTGTGTGCTATGCCGCAGGCCATAGCACCACAGCAAGGCTTGCGTATGGGGCAGATTAAGGGCTGATATTGACCCTAGGCAGCAGCGTAACAGAGGGGGTGTCTCTTAAGGGTGTGCCGCAGCTTTTCAGAGGGCTGTTCAAGGACTGTGCGAGAAGTTTAGGGCTGCAGCAGTGTGCCCTAGTGCCCTAACCAGAACAGTCACAAACAGCAGTGTACAAACATATTTGGAGCAGTGTTTGGAGATGCATTGGGTCAAAGGAGTTGACCGGATTTGGATCAGAATTGGAGCAGCCTGTTTGTGCCATGTGGAGGACCTTCCGTGGTGGTCAAGTGTCCATCCTAGGAGCAGAACCTACAGTGTCGTATTGGGCATCGTTGGTCTGGTGGAGGGCAGCGTGTTGATAGCCCAAAGTAGCCCTAGATGAGCTATCTTGAAGTGACGAAGAGGAGCTGAAGGTTGGGTGATGTTTGGTGCCGAAGTGCAGCACCTTGATGGACAAAGGTGACTGCTAGCCTGGCAGTTTGAAGCTCGGGAATTGGCCAACCCAGAGAACAGATGGGATCAGCCCGTGTACATGCTACAAAAGTGACTTGCAGCACTGTTTGGTGGCAGCCCTCCTGGAGTCTCGATGTGTTGTCCTTTGAAGGACTAAGGGGCAGCTAGTGAGCAGTACAGAAGCAAAGGACCGGCAGGAAAAGATACGACATCAAGTCTCCGCAGCATGTTTGTCATTGTATCTTGTATACCATAGACTGTTGTATTATTCAGATTTGGTTTAATTGAACGAAGATTGGGATTGAACATATTGTACAATTTGTTAAAAACTGTGTATATTTGCGTACATGTGATTTACTGCTTTATATTTTCCGCTGTGCAAAGTACTTTATGGTTGAGATTCTTGGTTTGGTAGCGTCAACGATTTTAAAACTCTAACCTAGACCCAAGGTCGTGGAAATTCAACATGGTATCAGAGCGTGTCTGAGCTACTTTGGAAGTAAGTAAATCAGAGTTGTGCGCAACGAAGAACAGCGTAAGAGGAGTTGGTCACACTGTAAGTGAAGGGCTCACTACAATGTTGAAGTTACACGTAGATCTCCAGTATGAGGATAGGTTGGAGGGGTTGACCAACTATACTCCTTGGAAGGAAAGGATCAAGTTGGTCTTGCAAGTCAACAAGATCTGGGCGTTCGCCAAGAAGGAGATCAAGAAGCCAACCGACCCTAAGGAGCTAGAAACATGTGAACATTTGGATGTGAGGGCGAGATTGATCTTCCTAGATGGCTCTTCAGAATTTTTTCTAGAATAAGAACGAGAACCAGGTACCGATATTGGAGGATAAGTTGAAGTCGACCAAGATGATAAAGGGTGAAAGTGTGACCTCGTATCTGACGAGATTGTCTCAGGTCAAAGATTAGCATGCTGCCATCGGTGTGACTATCTCAGATGGAGATATGGTAAGGATTGCCTTGAAAGGGTTCACTGAGGAATGGAAGCCCTTTATCAAAGGAATCGTTGCCAGAGAAAAGTTGTCATACTGGGATAGGCTGTGGGATCACTTCATTAAGGAAGAGTTGTGAGACGAGGATCTTCATCCAAAAAAGAAGTCTTTCGATGATGACGTGGCACTTTCAGCACGAATGAAGGATAAGCAGAAGGACTTGAGTAAAGTCAAGTGTTTCAACTGTGGCAAGATGGGTCATTATTCATTGAGATGTCCAATGAAGAAGAAGGGAGATGATGAAAACGGGAAAGGAAAGTAGGTCGTCGGTGTTGCCACTTCAACTGAGATAGATTATCTCACCGGGGGATTGGAAGAGGAGGACTTTGCTATGATTTCTCATTTCTCACAGGGTACTATCAATGTGGATGGATAATACATGGACAATGGTGCAACGAAGCACGTGACAGGGTCACAGGAGGTTTTTGAGACTCTAGTTGAATGGGACTCGAAGTTGCACATGGTGTTGGGCGACAAAAGTCAGTTGGAGATCCGAGGATAGAGTATTGTGCCATTAAGGATGGAGACAAGACATGTGATGCAGGTCCAGGATGTATTGTTTGTACCAAGACTCAGATATAGCGTGATTTCTGTCTCGATGATCGAGAGGAAGGGGTTAAAGTCTTGTTCCAAGATGGGAAGGCAAGACTCAAGCCCAAAGGCTCTAAGTCTGATGGGATTGTACTCGGAGTTAGAGAGCATGGTCTCTACAAGTTGAAGGGCAAGCATGTGGATCATGAAAAGAAGCAGGTGGAGCAGGTGCAGGGTCCAGAGAAGCGGGAGAAGGTGCAAGTGGAGGTGAATGGTTCAAAGGAGCAAGTACAGGTTCCCGAGAAGAAGGTACACTTTCCTGAGAAGAAAGTCCAAGTTCCAGAGACTTAGAGGGAATCAAGTTCGAGAGGGAGCTTGCAGGTTCAGAGGGAAACTTTGCGGCCCAAGAAGAGTGCTTGGTCAGTGGGGAGCAAGGGTGCTCCTACAACTGCCAAGAAGGAATCATGGAGGGATTGGAAAGCGATACAAGAGAAGAAGAAAAAAGAAGGATGCTTCTAGTGACAGCAACACTTCCAAGAAGGGTGTAGTTCAACAATGATCGCTGCGATTGTGAGTGCAAGGAGTTGGGCAAGTGTTGCGAGCAGTGATGATGATGATTAGTTACTCCCTGTCTTGGAAGTACCTCCCTCACTAAGAGGGAGTGTTGATTTGTGTAGCTTGGGAGATACTCCAAGCCCTAGGGTTCGAGGTTTGGAGGGCAGAGCGCCAAAAGGGTCACTTATGAGCTTGGAACCCAAGTATGGGGTTTAGCACCAAATCGTGTTTTGGGCATTTCCGGGAGCACATTTCTACACGTGATGGCATGAGACGATAGAGGGCAAAAAGGAGAATCCAACGCTTTGAGAATCGTCAAATTTCGAGTTGTAAAAGTGGAGAAATGAATTTTTGAAGTTATATGATGGGTTTGCAATTATATGTTAAGGTCGGCCTAAGGTGTTTTAGGCTTGTGACACGCTAGCAGCCCTTGTGTGACGTCTTAGGAAGGAACCCCTCATTTTTGTATCAAAAGAGGGTGATGTAGAGCCATTAAGGCATCCATCTTGTGCAACACAATCTCTAGAAGAGGATTTGTTGGAGAAGGGACATCTCTATGCCCTAGCCGTGGCATAAGGATGCAGGAACAACGTGAAAAAGGACTGTTTTGGGTTTATTACAAGGTCCGAGTTGTTGTAATGGAGGCCGAGTATGTTGTGTGCTAGGTCGATCCCTTAAGGGCTAAATGTTGCTTGTTTGGGCACTGTTTTGAGGGACCGAAGGCTACAAGACTGTGGCGTGCTAGACTACAGGCCATAGCACCTATGTCACACGGTTCGAGTTCAAATTCGAGTTCGACAACGATTAAGTTTGATTCGAATTCGAATTTTCCGATCAGGTTAGAATGAGGTTCGGCATTAGGCTCGACTATACATATTTTTCAATATATATATATTTATCATATATATATATATATGACAAAAATAATAGAAAATTCAAAATCAATCCATAAACACATGAATATAAGTTATTTCTGCTCGTTCAAACATTCAAATATTAGTAGCCATCCAAGATTTGCAGAGAAGCTATGACCAACCATGTTTCAGTTTAACTGAATAGAACCAAGTTGTGTAACTAGTACGTACTACAAATATCAGTGTTTTGCAAAATGTACAAGTAATGATTTTCTGTACGCACAATTAACTTTATTTACTATTGGCATGAAAAAAATATAAACACCATTTGAAGAAACCTCGAATGCATTCTTAGTCCAAGTCACTTAGTTACCATGTGTTCCTCTATAGCATCATGTTATCCAGGAAAAACCATTTCTTCTCATGCAGAAGACTTAAAAGATTCCTGGTCCAACAACTACAGACACCTGGTGGGCCAAAGAGGGAACAAATGAAAGTTCTCAAGGAGAAGTGTAAAATGAAATGGAGTGGATACAACGTTGCCATGAAGTTGAAAAGCTCTGGAAATGAGTCGTTTGAAAAAAGTAACATCCTCACTAATTCCATTAGTAAAAGCCATATGCTATTTTCCAGAGGAACACTTCAAAGCTCAATATCAACATTTTTTAAATATACAAGATCTTTGTCCAGCCAAATCAAACTCAATAAAATAGTTGGTTCAGGAACCTTGGTGTTGATCCTGACAAGATATGATAGGGTGGGCAACTGCCAGCTCCTCTATCCTTGGTGCATTGTATTATTAACATAGACAAATATAAAAAGCCTTAGAACCTATTATTTTTAAACGAATAAAACAGTATAAACCTTAATCAGAAAGATAATTGAAAATCCATAAAAAAAATAGGAGGACAAACTTACTGAAGATATTTATATATATGTACAATATCGACTTTCTCTTGCCTTTAAGGCCTTACAATCTTACAGATACTCAAAGTATAGTGAACGGCTAAAACTGCAGGTTAAGCTATTGCTAAAACCAGCAAAATACAACACCACAATCGCGTTGAAGATTGATGTCAAAGACAACTAAGGCATGGTAAATTTTTGAATAACCTGTAATATGCTTCAGAGAGTGGGAATCTTCTTGCTATATCTGCAAACGATTAAGTGAACCCAACTAAATAGCTCCATCACAGATCTATCAAACCACACTCATAGCGATCTCAAACGCAAGACCACAGCGTCGTTTAAAAAGAAAATTTTGGCAGGAAGCAATGATGAAAACCAGTATGCGACCCAAGGTTTTCTCGTAAACAAGCAAATAAAACTGCCAAAAAAACCATCGAACCTCAAAAAAAACCGTTGAAATTCACGTTAAAATACGTTCAAGTTCGATTTTCAAGTTTGATTTTTCAAGTTCGATTAGGTTCGAATTCGTTCAGGTTCGTCGTTCAGGTTCGACTTTCAGGTTCAGCGAACCTGAACGAATTTCAAATTTTTTTCAGGTTCGGCGAATTTCGAACCTGCACCTTCAGGTTCGCCGAACCCTGTGACATAGCATAGCACCACAGCAAGGCTTGCGTAGGGGCAGCTTAAGGGTGACCCTAGGCAACAACATATCAAGGGAGTTCTCTTAAGGGTGTGTCACAGCTTTTTAGAGGGTTGTTCAAGGACTATAGGAGGAGTTTAGGGTTGCGGCAATGTGCCCTAGTGCACAACCAGAACAGTCAAGAACAACAACGTACAAACATATTTGGAGCAGTGTTTCGAGGTGTTTTGGCTCAAAGGAGTTAACTTGATTTGGATCAGAATTGGAGCAGCCTGTTTGTACCATGTGGAGGACCTTTCATGGTGGTGAAGAGTCCATCCTAGGAGCAGAACCTACAGTGTAGTATTGGGCATCATTGGTCTGGTGGAGGGCAGCGCATTGATAGCCCAAAGTAGGCATAGACGAGCTATCTTGAAGTGATGAAGAGGGGTTGAACATTGGTTGAAGTTTGGAGCCGAAGTGCAACACCTTGATGGACAAAGGTGACTACTAGCCTGGCAATTTTGAGCTCGGGAATTGGCCAACCCAGAGAGAGCAGATTGGATAAGCCCGTGCACATGCTACAGAAGTGACTTGTAGCAATGTTAGGTGGCAACCCTTCTGGAGTCTCGATGTGTTGTCCTTTGAAGGACTAAGGGGCAGCTAGTGAGCAGTATGGAAGCAAAGGACCGATAGGACAAGATATGACATCGAGTCTGCGCAGCATGTTTGTCATTGTATCTTGTATACCATAGACTGTTGTATTATTCAAATTTGGTTTAATATAACTATGATTGGGGTTGTACATATTGTACAATTTGTTAAAAATGTGTATATTTGTATACATGCGATTTATTGCTTTATATTTTCTGCTGTGCAAAGCAGTTTCTAGTTGAGATTCTCGGTTTGGTAGCATTAGTAATTTTAAGACTCTAACCTAGACCCAAGGTCGTGGAAATTCAACACTTTAGGTGCTCTTGGGGAAAGGATATGACTCGAATTGTATATACACTTACGTTTTTCTTTTTGGTTCTCTTTTTAAGTTGCTAGCAAATCCTATGAAGCATGGCACTTTGGTGCATATTAGTAACAGTCTTTGTGAGCTCTGGCACAAATAATTAGGTCACTTTCACTATGAAGCTTTGCCTCTCCTAAAGGACATGGTGATAGGACAACTTGATTTCAAGATATTCACTCAACAGGCACACCAAGGCATCCTTTCTAAGCAATGAGCACAAATCAAGAAGGATTCTTGATTTGGTACATTCAAATGTGTGTGGACCAATGTTGCATGAAGCAAGGACGTTTTTTTGAAGCGGATCCGTGGAAGCGTCATTTCCCAAAATCTAGGAAGCGAAGTTTCTTGGAAGTGTCTAATATATTATATATATATATATATATATATATATTGCATTTATATTAACAAAAAATCCAACATACCAAATTAGTTTTATAAGACATGAAAGCATCCATATTTTTACATAAGTCAAGATAGATATGACATCCATTGTACATCAATGATTAATTATTCTAGCATCAACCATATAGAATCTAGATTCCTCTTCTCTTGTCTAGCCTTTGCCTCTACTTCAATTCGTTAGGGATATTAGTCAACATTGCCCAATTTTGATCAAACAACCTAATCTAAGCCTTCTATTATGGTAGAGAAAAGTTAGCATCCCTGATCAATGATTTTGACTTGAGTGAAGGGTACATTTTTGCTAAGGCCGTGACAAAGGAGTTCAACAATCAACAACACCAACACTTGGGTACATATAGCAAAAATAATGGAATAGATAGCAAAGACCCATATGCAACTTTAAAGCAAGATATTGTTGTATATTCTTAGCAAGGAGAAGTTCTTTTAGTGAGAGATTTCTATGCTAGAACAACAAATCAACAAGCTAGTATATTTTGTTGCAAAGAGGATCACAATCCTATCTGGCTCATTGAAGAGGAGAACCCCAATGGTTGAGATGTTCAGAAGATGACAAAGTTAGCAATCATTTTGGAGAGGAGTTGGTCACGTTGTGTGGTGCTTTCAACTTAATTATCTGCAATGGTCTAGATAAATGGAAAAGGTCTGGGAAGTTCACTTGCAACACATACAATGGGGCAAGTGTGGTTGACTACGTTATTTGTTCACAAAGCCTGATAGAAAGGATAGATGAGGTTAAGGTTGGAGAGCATATGTGGGACTTAAAATCAAACCATAACCCAATTTATATAATGTTATCTTGGTTAGAAGAAAGACAACATAGGAGGAAAACCCAATGTTCTCGACAATCGATATCAAGGGGTAGAATTCTTCTAACACAAGAAAATTGAACTATCTTCAAAACAATGTTGGAGAGATCAATTCAAAAGGGGAAGAGTGGTTCCCAAAGCCTCAATAGTCATGAGTTAACAAATATAATTTAGAGTGCACTTGAGAAGTGCAAAAGAGCAAAAAATAGGAAATCTGAATCAAATCGTTTTCCTGTAAATGCTTGGTTTGATGAGGAATGCAAAATGGCAAGGAAAACCTTGATAAGAGTAGGCGAGGAGAAGATAAATGTAAAGTTATATAAGTAGATTTTAAAAAGGAAGAAAGATGAATTCATGCAAACAAGGCGAGAAGGGTTAATATATCTAGTCAAGAATAACCCAAAGCTTTTTTGGCAGGAACCTCAACCAAAGAAGAAGCAAATTGAAAATAATATTACAACCAATCAATGGTTTGACTATGCAAGACAACTCTATGAGAAAGAATCAGAGGAGGAGCCTCCTCCCAGATCAATGCAACTACAAAGCTTTTCACATTATAGAAAGTAGAGACCAGATATTAAGAAGTTGAAAATAGGAAAGGCAAAGGACTTGGTTGAACTTCAAGCAAAATATCTAAAGTGGGGAATGAACATTCTTGCACCGCACATCATGAAAATATTCAACAACATTAGTCAACAAGGATTCCCAAGAGATTGGACAACTAGTCTAGCAATGCCCCTTCTTAAAAGTGGAGACATTAATAATACTTCCAACTATAGAACAATTATGATCAATCCTTTGTTTGCAAAGCTCTTCAGTGGCATGATAGAAACTCGAATCAATAAGGGGGTGGAAGTCAAAGGAAAGAGGGCAAAAGGACAAGCAGATTTTAGGCCAAAACATTCTATAGTTGATCATGGTATCACGTTGAGACACATTATTGAAAAGGTTTGGGAGGGCAAAGAAGAAGTATTTCGCTGCTTTGTTGACTTCAAAAAGGCATTTGACACAGTCCCTAGGGATAAGTTGTGGAGTAGAATCGAAGAATTTGAAATTCATTTGCATAAGTTGTGGAGTAGAATGGAAGAACTTGAAATTCCTGTGCATTATAGAGACATTATCCATAGGTTGCAATGTTGCAAGAAGTGTCCCGCCCCCCCGGGCGGTTCTAAGCCCTGAAGCACGTCCCGTGCGGATTCGTACAGGAAGCGTGCTTCCAAAATTCGAAAGTGCGCTTCCGCCTGTTTTGGACACTTCCTGGACACTTCCGCCTGTTTGGGATGTTTGTTTTGAGTATAAATGCAAAAAAATATAAATATATATATATAGCAGATACTTCACTTCCTAGATTTTTGGAAAATGACGCTTCTACATCCCCGCTTCCAAAAAACATCCCCACTTCATCCCCGCTTTGTGCAACATTGATAGGCTGTATGAAGTGGTGAAAGTCAAAATTAGAACTTCAGCAAGCATTTCAAAAAGTTTTAGAAGTGACATCGAAGCAAAGCAAGGTTGCCCTTTATCCCCTACTCATTTTGATTTATATATAGATAAATTGGAAGAGTGGCTAAATCTGCAAGGTGGGGATGGTGTTCGGTTGGGGGAGTTTGTGATAATGCTTCTTTTAAATGCTGATGACCTTGTATTGATTGCTAAATCGGCCCTGGGATTGCAGGTGCACCTATATGCCCTTGAACATTTTTGTAAAGCAGTGGGGATGAAAGTCAATACTAGCAAGACCAAAATAATGATTTTCTCAAATAAAAAGAAGTAGAGACAACATTCATTCTTCTTTGAAGGCAACATTCTTGAAGAAGTAAATGAATACAAGTACCTCGGGATTGATTTCAACAACAAGCTTGATTGGGAGCACTGCAAAAAGAAGAGAATTTTTGGAGGGTGGAAAGCATTATATGCTCTTCAAAACAGATGTAGAGAGGCAGCGTTATGGGATTAGAAAACAATTAAAGTGCTTTTTGGGCTTCTAGTTTGTCCAGTGATTTTATATGGGTGTCTCAAAATGGAAGCAAATTGAAAAAATCCAAAAGTGCTTGATCATGAACAAGTTTAAAATAAAAAGTTTGGTTTCCTATGAGATAATGCTGTGTGAAACAAGAGCAACTTCCATCGAACCAATTTCTATGGTGCGTCTCATAAGATATCTTCAAAGAATTGAACAAATGGGGATAGGTAGATGACCTAAAGTTATCTTCAATGAAGGAATGAGTGAAAGAAAGAAATCATGGATGAGACAAAACAACAAATGGATGCAAAAATGGAATATTTACCTCAATGCATGTCCACAAACAACAAGGATTTAAAGAGTTTTGTTATGTAGAAGTTTTGTAAGTGTATATGGGGAAAAGAGTCGGGTAGAAAGAAGAAATACTATGTTCAACAATTCAATCCCACTTGTGATCTCCAATAAATAGAGTACATTGGAGCTAGCATTCCATGGAGAGCAAAGATTCTCAATTAAGAACTAACTCGCATCAACTACGATGCGAAACAGGTCGATGGAAAAGACCTAAAGAAGCTTGGGAAGAATGGGTGTGTACTTCTTGCACGTTAGGGACAGTGGAATTGAAAAAACATTTCAGTTTGGAATGTGATGCTTTCAGACACCAGACACAATTACAGCAATATGTTAACATCAGTTCCTTGGCATTGTCTTTTCAGTGAGGGAACTGTTGGCAGGTTGGGTCAGCTCATCATTAATTTGAATAATAAGAGGATTGAATTGCAAAGGCAAAATGCAGGGAAGCTAGTGGTCCCATAGACTATGTTTAGTCTCGTGGACGTTAAAATTTCATTTCATTTCATATAGGAACTGGTGCTCTTGACTAAATGCCAATTGCATGCCCTCATACATCATATAATTCAATAAAACACCACAATCCCATTTGACCCTGAGAACTATTAAGCCTATTGAATTTTGAATGGGATATGAAATTCTATTTTCTCCATATGAAGTCTGATGAGGTTAGAACCACTCTCAAACATCCTGAGTCATTTCATGGAAATGTTAAAAATTTAAGTAAAAGAATGAAAATGAAAAAAGAGAATGTCACTTTTACCATTAGGGAGCATCTAGGAAGCCTGTAGGGAGCATCAAGGGGCACCTTGAGAGTATTCATAAAGCATAATTCCTCATATAATAGTTAGAAATTTCCAAAAAAAAAAGCCTAGCCAAACCATGTGAACCATCCACCTTATCTTAGATCTGCTCGCGATCCGCGGCGGATACACACCCGAACCTCCACAGATCCGTAACCGATCCTTTCTGGATCTGCAGAACAGGCAGCCAAAACCGCGGATCGAGCCCCCACGGATAAGAATTTCCAAGAATTGCCAAAAAAAATGACGAAACCGTGGATCTGATTTTTGGATCCGCGGTTTTGCTAAAGGATCGGTGGCAGATCCATATAGGACGCGGTTTCACTTACTGATCCTTGGAGTGGGAACGGTTCCTACAACTATGGTGTGGACCCATGTAACCAACTTCATTCACAAGTAATATCCATTACATTTCTTTCAATGATGAATTTTTTAGGAAAACCTGGATTTATTTTAATAAGACCAAGGATGAGGTATTTAGCAAGTTCTAGGAGTTCAAAGCTCTTGTGAAGGATCGAACAAGTGGGAAGATGAAGGTATTCAGTTACTCAAATCTAATAATGGAGGAGAGTACAGCTCCAATGAATTTAAAACATGAAGGGGGTTGAAAGTGCCTTACAACCTGTAGCAAAATGGGTTTGCAAAAAAAAAAGAACAGATCCATTGTTGAGACAATAAAGGCTATGATTCATGACCTAGATCTTCCTATGTTGCTTTGGACAAAAGCATGCAAAACAACCATCTACATCTTGACCAAGTGTCCTCGCAAGGTATTGAAGGACAAAACACCAACGGAAGCTTTCGCTAGTAAGAAACCCAAAATATCACACCTACGCGTTTTGGTTGACCGTGTATAATATATATTCATATTCCTAAGGAGAAAAAAAAATAAATTGAAACAATTCAGTTTCAAGGGTGTTTTTGTTGGATACAATGAGTCCCCCAAGGCTTAGAGACTCTACATTCTATCACAACAAAAGACAGTAGTGAGCAGAAGCATAAAGTCCGATGAATATGTGTAGTCCTCAAGGTCTTAGGACTCAGGAGCCTCCAGAAAAGGTTGAGGAGGGAGAGGCACCTGTTGTCCCAAATGCAAATCTGAAGAAATATGAAATTTCAAAATCAAATCAGCAAGGTTTCACAGGTGGAATCAATGCCTAAATACCTTCCAATTCAGCTAGGAAGCCTAGGTGACTTACCTAATACCTGGGCATTGCAAGATGCACAAGACAAGTTGGAGATCCAAAGACGTCTTTTCAGCTGAGTCATTCTCCTCAAAAAGTTTTTGAATTATGTTGCACTGATGTTTTCAATCACTGAAGAGTCTTCTAGTGATGAGGCAGCAACTGAGAATGTGTGGAAAAATTCAAAACTGCCATGGCGGAGGTGTTTAACTTCATGGAGAATGATGTTTGTGGGATTGAGCAAAGAGCAATGTGAGAGCCATTTGAATAAGGTGAAGCAGGCAACAAATGGCCACATACAGAAGTACAAATCCAAGTTTGTAGCAAATGGATTCTCCCGAATAGAGGGAGTTACCTATGAGAAGACTTTTGATCCACTTACTAACTATACTTCCATTAGGTGCAGTATGTCTTTAATATCCAATTTTCATTGGCATTTTATATAAGATGGATGTAAAGATGGTGTCTCTGAATGCAACGGTTGATAAGGGAGTATACATCAACCAGCAAAGAGGCTTTAAGGTGCAAGGTTGAGACACCCTGTATGCAGACCGAAGAAGCCTGAAGGCCTTCGACAAGGCCAAGCAAGCATCACGTGCCTGGTACTCAAGGATTGATGACTAACTGTTATATTTGGGCTTCATTAAAACTGTTGCAGATCCCAATATTTGTTTATTAGATAGATCTGACCCATATGTAGGTGATTTTATACTTACAGGTAGTTCTGAGAAGCTCACAGCACTGTGCATGACACACCTAGCACTGATGGATTGTAAGCCCATGGTCACTCCTATGATATCAAATCTGAATTTATCAGCAGATTAAATTTCAAATTTGGTAGATCCATCAATTTATAGACAATTGAGAGGTTCTTTTATGTATCTAGTGAATGTTAAAACTATTTTTTAATCTTCAGTAAAAACTTTGAGCCATAGAAGATTCACTGGGTTACTGCAAAACATGTGCTGCAATTTTTGAAGGGCATCATACACTATGGTTTGACATATACTGGAGATGGAGAATTGGTGCAGCATGGTTTTGTGGATTCTAACTAGGCTAGACATGCAGGTGACAGGAAGCCTTGTTTTAGTTTGGCTTCAACTATGATATCCTAGTTCAACAGGAAGCACACAACAACAGCACTTAGTTTCACAGAGGCAAAATCCATCGCAACCAGCCATGCTAGTTGTGAATCCATCTGGATTGTCAAGTTAATTGAAGATTTGATCAATTGGATGTTGGAAGCTACTGTGGTATGTTGTGACAATCAGAGTTGTATCAGACTCTCTGAGAATCCAGTGTTACACTAACCATTCCAAGCACAAATATCTAGCACCATTCCCTCAGGAACAGAGTTCAGATAACAAGTTAATTGCAAAGTTGCCCTATTAGATATTGGAGCCTACTCTGTTACACTGTGACAATCGGAATTGTATCAAACTCTCTAAGAATCCAGCATTTCAATAACCGCACCAAGCACATAGATATCCAATAGAATTTCCTTGGGAACAGAGTTCAGAAGAGTACAGTGATGCTAGAGCATGTTCATTCAAATTCACAAGTTATAGACATTTTAAATAAAGCCCTAGCTAGGGATAAGTTCAAGAAATTGACTGAGAGACTCAAACTATTGGAAGCCCAAAACCACTTTCCTCACAAAGAGGGATTGTTAAAGTTGTTGACACCTAATCCTCAGTGATTGGGGGAATTGAATGTGAACAGTCATCAAGAAGATGAACTGAACGATCACATTCATGTATATAATCGATAGCTGGCTAATTGAATAAACGAATCAGTTTTCTGGAGTTACTCCTGGCCTGACATGGTATCAGAGCACAGGTCCCAGGTTCCTTTTTTAACCTTGCCTTGTAACTCCTTTGTCCACTGCCTGCCTTCTGCTCCTCTGTCCACTGCCTGAAGGAGAAACGCTGCCTGAAGGAGAAACGCTACCTGACAAGAAACACCTGCCTGACAAGAACGCCTATAGAATGCATTCAATCATCTCTATGATAGGAATAGTTCTCACTGGCAAGGAGAACTATCCTGACTGGTCCCGGATGGTACAACACACCCTCATCTTCAATGAG
>APFE030312487.1:28966-42404 GCA_000404065.3 Pinus taeda
GGGGGGGGGGGGGGGGGGGAAGAGAGGAGTTATCACCTCATTTATGTCCCTCATTTTTTTGGCTTGAATGCCATGTGCTAGAGTGGAGGGTTCTTGGTCACTAGACGAGAGAAGAGAGAGGAGGATTCATCATTATAGCAAGTCATAACTCCTCAGACATTCCTCACACTTTCAACACGCCTAATTCTACTGCAACCCTCCAACCGTGGCATTCGGCATTTGTCTTGTTCATGTGTTTGTTGATGGAGACCTTGATGGGCGAGGTATTGAAGGACAAATAGGAAGAAAGATATAATATCTTTGCAGGTTTCGAAGACATCAAATGAGCTCAGAGAAACGAATGGGTATGCTTAGAAAGAATGGATCTGAGGTTGGCCTGTATAGAGTATCACCTCCAGTGTGATCTTGCTCCTTCGTGCTCTAGTGCTAAAGATCTAGCACCTATCACCTCCTCAAAATCTTGATTTTCTAAATGTTAGCTTGTAGTTTTATGTTTTATAGTGTTGTAGTTTATGCATTAATCATGTTAGAGTTGCTAAAACTATTAGAATTTTGGACAAATTACTCAATTGTTAAGTGGTCAAAAATATCCAATTTCATAATGGGTAGATTGAGACCACCTACTTAGTGATATGTTTAAGTTGGTTAATGGTGGTGTATGTGGTTTCAAGCTTTTTTTAGGAAATACAATATCAACTCACAATAAAAATACATTATTTTTCTCTTTCTTTTATGTGATTGGACACTTTTAAAACTTCAAATATCTCTATTTACTTTGCATCATCCACTAAAATCCACAAAATTGATTTTCAAAAAAGTTTTTGTACTACTTAAGTCATATTTCTAGTTTTCCAAATTAAGTATTATATGAGAATAAAAATGAAAAGTAGTTATACTCCAAATCATAATTGTACAAATATCTTCAAAACTACCACTTATAAAAAATAAATAAATTATTATATAAAACTAACCCAATTTTTTACATACTTAAGCAATTTCTAGTTTCCAAATTAATATTGTATGAGAATAAAAAACAAAAGTAATTATACTCTAAATCATGATTCTACAAAAATCTTCTAAAATACCACTATAAAAAAAAATATATATTATATTAAAAACCAATCAATTTTTACATTAAATATTTTTAATTAATATAAAATTTCATCTACAAATAAGAAATATTATAAAAATAATTTACAATAACATGACTTATGTCTATCATATAAATTTATTTACAAATAATAAATAATTATAAAATTTATACCCATTAAAAGATAAGTACTTCAAAAATGCGTTAAAAAAAAGGTTTAATATTCAAAGTCATCCTTTTAAAATGAAGTTGTTTTAAGTAGAGGTGGATTGTTGCTTACTCCACTTTTTCCATATTTACTATTAAAATTATTTATTGATAAATATGTATATCTATATTATAAAATAATAGATGTGAGTATTATTTTTCAATAAATTAAAATTTATTTCAATGTAAGTATTCAATATAGAAGTTGAAAATTTACAAATTATTAAATTTGAAGAGCAAACGATAGTAATTTATTAACTTTAACTTTTAGTGTAAAGTTGTATTAAATAATAAGACATGTTTTGAATTTAAATTTTGAAAATAAATAAATATTTTTTCTATCTTTTTATGAAGTTAATTTTAAGCTTTAATATCATGTGAAGTATTTAATGTGTAAGATGTATAATTTGGAATGCAATGTGTTTATATTGAAGATATTATTGGCAGTATGACTAATATGTTGTCCTTGATAACAATCTACTTAATAAAGATGACAACATTATGATAATAGGATGATTATGCAAACTGGTGCAAATGTTACAGGTGATATAGACAAAGGAATGTCAATTCTAAGAGAGATGGATAGTAAAGATAACGCTTGAGAAAGTATACGCAAATCCTATGAAGAAGGGTCATGTACGTACATTGGTCTTACAAGGGAAAGTCATGTACAAAATCTGAACCATGGTATTTTAGATACCCGAGGTCATTACCATGGTATTGGCCCATAGTAATGGGTGTTACAATGGTTATTTGATCATGTCAAAGAATACTAACAACATTACCAAGGGATTTTCCTACGGTATTGACTAAGGCTAAATCTATATAAGGAGATGGAGATCAAGGTATTATGTGTGCAAGTAATGGGTTATACATGTGTGATCTGATTTGGAACAAGTGTGCACCAATGAGTATGGAGAAGACTATGATCTGAAAGATCTGAAAGTATGCTTGATTGATTTACTTGTTGTAAATGTCAAAGTAGCTAATAATGATGAATTTGTAATCATAGTGATTGTTGAAAATGCAATAAGAAAATCCTAATTTAATTTTCCCTTCAATTAAATTAGGAGAAAAATTGTAATTCCACATCACAAGACAACTTGTATGAGTTAAATAAATTAATTTGACTTAGTTGGTTTAATTAATTCGAGTTGAGGTCTAACTAGAGTCAATATCTCCTACTTTATAGGGGCCCTGGTTGAGTTTATTTTGTGTTGTAATTAATTAATTCAATTTAACTGAGTTAAAGTCAATTAAACTAGTTCCAATTGTTGGAGGAACTAGTAAGAGGTCTAGCAGTGGGCTGTTGTTTCATGTGTTCGGCCAGTCAACTGATAATTCAACCATAAATAACTCATGCAAGTGAGATTTGAGAGTTACCCTATTGAGATTGGAGTTCAATAGCAATGTATTATCAGTTGTATAATTGTCTGAATTGTACAGATGGTGCATGCAGTAAGAGGAAGATCCTAAAGGAACTACACAATCCAATGGAGTAAAAATCCTATTAAATAGGGGCCTAATTCCTCATTGAATAATGCAAGGAAGTAGGACTTGGGAAAGCAAAAAATTGGTTAAGTATTGACCAAGGCTTGTCTAGGAAGCAGTGAAACAGATAGAGATAGTGCATAGGTTGTTCGAGCTTGAGCAAGGCATTGTAATCTTCTCATATTTTCTTACTAATGCAATATACAGATAGCAGTAGTTTTTAGTTGTAGCTTTCCCTAGGAAATCATTGTGTAATGTGTTGATTGAATTCTTTCTCTTGTATGTTTCGTGATTTCGCGATTGTTAATTGTTTCCGCAATTAGTAGAGTAGATTCAAGTGTATTGTTTCAGCAAGTTATAATTAGCAGTTTGAATGTACAAGGAATTTCTACAATGATGTTGTGATCTAGATTAATTATTCAGAAGTTTGTAATATTGATGGTAAAGGTTGCGGAAAGCGAAATTGTGTTTGCAACAAAAGTTTTCAAATCTGTACATAGGTGTGTTTGGGAATAGTCGCGTACATATGTGGATTCATCTCTATAAGATCGCGTATATATTATGCGAAATGCTTTTCAGTATGTGAAGATCTGTATGTGGGTGTTGTGTATGGTAAGCACGTACATACACAGATATGCCTTGTGGAAGTCATGTATACAAACTAGGGTTTGAACTGATGATTGATGTTCATAGTTGATTATGTCTGGTTTAATTGTTGTTGTCTATCGATGATGTATTTATCATGATTATCTATGTCTAACAGTGAGGATTGAGGTGATGTGGTTGTATTTATCAGTTTTGATGGTACAAAAGTTTGACTGAGTATGATTCAATGATCTATGGTTTGCAATTGGTTCATAAATTTGTGATTGGTTCAATGATCTGTAACTGGTGAAATGGCCTATGTATGGTTTAGTGATTAGCGATTCATTGTTCAGTGCTCTGAAATCTTTACATAGGTATGACATAGAGGAAGTGTGTGCATACACGGGTGTGTTTCAAAGAAGTAGTGCATACATTATAATGTATGTTTGATTAGGGTTTACAAGAACATCATTATGTTTCTGTGATGATTAACAATATATGAGTGGTTGTGCATTGGCATGATCTGGTTATGATGGTTTATGTATGATATGGAATGGTTTGATCTAGTTGCAATGGCTGATTGAGATTCAGTGATTGGTTTTCTAATGATACAATGATTCAATTGGTTATGTGATTAAAGTTCAGATTCAATATCTAGTTTGGTTTGGGCTTAATGTTGAAGTGAGCCTAGTTTGAAAATTTGATGAAAACTGGTCTACAGGTTTGTTTTGAGTTAGGTGGATCTAGTATGAAATATTATGAAACATGGTCCATAAGAGGTGATGAAGGTTGGAACCTTCAATGAGGGAGTTAGAGCTTCCTTCCAATGGTAGCTGGTAATTTATGCAAGGGGTAGGTGCTCCCTTCCAGTAGCAGCTGGTAAACAAGATGAGGAGGGTTGTAGCTCCCTTCTAGTGGGTGCTAGAGAACGAGAGAAGGTTGTAGCCTTCTCCGGATGGGAGTTTGTGTACTAGTAAGAGTTTGCACCAATACAAGATTGTAAGAAGTTTTCTTAATAATAAAAGAAGAAGACAAAGACAACGACAATGATGATTTTCTCCCACATTGGGTTTCCACCTACAATCTCGGTGTTCATGTGTGTTGTTGTGTTGCTTATGTGTGATAGTTTATTCTGCTCTTTATTGCATAGTTATGTTTGATGAAATTAATAATGCACTGGTTAAGATAAAGATCTAATGGAACTTATGAAGAATTGATTAACTAGATATACGCAATTGTCCTTCACGGAAGTCATGTACATACGAGGTTTGCTTAAATAACAATAGTGTACATTATTCAGAATAAGAAATTGAAAAGTTGAACTTAGTTTAAAATATTAATTTACCCCACCCTAGTATTTTTCCCCACAGATGTATAAATAGATAGATATATCTAATGTGATTCTTGAATTTATTTATTCAAATTTTTAAATAATAATAATTGTAGTTAGGGATTTTCTTTAATATATATTTTTTTCTTTTCCATTGGATTAAGTAAATTCTAATTCTAATCTCATTTTAAATGTTTTATGTGTTAGGAATATGTTGTATTTTTCTACATGCTTGTATTTATGTATCATTTCTATGCATCAAAGTATGTTAGGGGTTAGAAGGGTATCATTTAGGCCTTATGCCCAAGTGTTAGAGGATAGAGCCATGGAAATCCTTGGAAACAAATTTGGAAGATTTTGGGTTTGTTTTGAGTTTGTTTTAATTGATGATTTTTCAACTTATTATAATCTAATCCTAATTAAAGAATTAGAGATATTATTTGATTTAGGTTAACAAATTAAAATTTTTGGATAATATAGAATACCTAAATATTGTATTATGTATAGTCAAAGTCAATACAATGGTATTGCTCTAAGGTTTTTTAATATTTTTAATTAAAAATTTTCAAGATAAAACTTGTAATATATGTATACCATTATTTTTATTTTACATAAAAATCTTGATAAATTATTGTATTTAAATTTATACCATTTGTAAAATATTGTGATTAAGTTAACATATAAGATGCGAGTTGTCTTTTGACAGAGTTTTTGGAAGCATTTCTAGTGGGTTTTTCTGGACTAATTTCTCTAAAATCTAGCAAGAATTTATTGAAATCACAAGCTTAATGGGTAAACCCTGCAAAATTGAAGTGCCTAAAAAATTATGATTAAAAAAATATTATGTAATTTAAAAATTGATTTTATAACAAAATTTTAATTAATACAAACGCCTCATTTTAATTTTAATTATTATCATACTTTTTAACTTTTAATTTATATTTATGTGATTTTTATTTTTATTTTTTAAATATTAAAATAATATACCATAGACCCTCTCTTACCCCATTAAAGCAATAAACAACTTGATTTACCATTGATTAGTCAATCCACGGAAATTATATTTTTAAAACCATCTTAATCTTTCTTTCCACTTTTTGTACATCCAAGTGTCCCATGAATAAAATTCTATAATCAAAGACGCGGTGACAGCAATGTTATATCTGGATAAGTGCTATCTATGGTTGTAGCCTGACAAACCTTAAATTGACTATTTTTTTATTATGATAAAGGTGATGGGCCAAACTTATGTGCCCAATCATTCACTTTCTATATTTTACCCATTTCCCTTATTTGTATAAGTTGCTACTCATGTGTTTGACAACTTGAATACAGATAGCTATAAAAGTTCTATCAAGAGTTGGTGTACAAACAATGTTGCTTATATTTCTTTTAAATCAATACTTTCTTATTTTTCACCAAACCAGACTTGTGCTTAAAAACAAGGTGGTCTCATTTGCTTTGTAGATTTGACTAGTTGAACAAACTACACCATACTTCCATGTGCCTTGAGACCATGTAAAAGATTTGGTGGATTTTAATTTAAAATAAAAAAACAAAAGCACATTATTTCATAACGGTGTTTTTGATATGAGGTTGGAGTGGTTGCACAAGTTTCAAGTTTAAGTTTTTTTTTGGTATAACATATTTGATTCACTAAACAAGTAAGGTCATCCTTAAGTCCATGTATAATGGTAATTAGAGTTTTTATAAAAATGAGATGTGAAAATATTTTTGGATATATAAATCTATATTTATATTTGGAATATTGGTAAGAAGTTAAAAATTAGTGTATTTTATTTTATATGTGATCATGTTTATTTCAAAACAATATATGATTTAGTTGTAGCTATAACTTTTTGGCACACAAACTTATTCAGGTTAGTAATTATCTATTCTATTCTTTGTTTATAGCTAATTCTATATGGCAATTCCCTTTGACACCTTACAACCATGTCACAAAACTCCAAGACAAAGACACAAAATGCCTTTGCAGTACATGGTGGCAACAACCTCACACTTGTAAAGCCTTTGTAGGATTCGCCACACCAATTTCCTTATACACATGTGATAAAAAATGATCATGGAGAACAACATGGAATGGCTTACAAAGCGAGGCTCTATCTTTAACTAGGGCCATGAGGCCAAGGGGTATTTGCTTGCACAAATGATTAATCAGGAATCATGGTTACAACTTTAAACCAATAGAGAAGGCTTTGTTTTCCTCCTTGAATATGAATCCAAGGCCCAAGGGTTATACTTGCATGTAATCAGACAAAAGTTACCCATTATTGAATTGAGGCTCCTGTGATCCATAATAGTTATAAGTGGAACTTCGACGTAAATCACATAAACAAAGACCTTTATCGACGCGTTTCGAACCAACCAGTGTGGTTCATTGTCAGGACAAGTTGAAGAAACAAATTCAGCTTTGCATGTTAAATAGTTTGAGCAGAGCCTCCAACGACTATCTTGACCAACGACTAATTTTGACTTAGGGACCAGAGTCAAAAAGTCAATTTGATAATTTAAAGGAAGCTAGTTATCATCGGTTACCATACCTTAAAATATATATAACAATATATAAATGAAATAATTTTAGATGGTGTTTATGTTATTAGTTATTTAAAAGGTAAAATTTAATACTTAAAAATTGTAAATTATATGGGAACTAGTTAGATTAAAGTAAAATGAATAAAATTTTTAATTAAGAACGTAGAATAAATGAATGAATAAATAAATAAAAATAATAAATAAATCCAAAAAATAAATAATAATAATAATATATATTAGTTACGATATATTCATTAATATCTATCAGGAAGAAATAAATAGAAAGAGCGACCTAACATAAAAGAAGGAGAAGGACCGGAAAAAGTCCTAGAGCAAGAAGGATAAACCCTGGAACAACGAAAGCAAAAAAGATGAAAGAGGGGGGGGGCGGGGGAGGAAGAGAAAGACTAGGATGAAAGGGTAGGGATCCAACATCCACTGATCTTCCAGTCGTCATTTCTATTAAGATTGTTCGGCCTTCTTTCAATCTCAATGGCTTCCCTGAATTTACGATGATGGAACTGAGCAACTTTGGCAACAACCTTGGCCTCCTCTATACAAACCTGATGCTTGGTCTTTTCTACATGTTCTGCTAACGTTGAAGACTTGGATCTCCCATGTCGTAGGTCGGCTGCATGTTCGCTAATCCTCTAATGGATGGAGCGCCATGTTTCCTCAATATAGGGGGTCCCACAAGAACAAGGGATCAAGTAGACATCCTTCATGTCCTTAGGGTTAATGGGATCTTTCACCGATAGGAGGGAATTGCGAATGGTGTTGACGGGCCTAAAGGTTGAGGGAATATCAAACCTCTTAAAACTCTGAGCAATCTTGTCCGTGGTTCCTTGGACATAGGGAAGATGGACACCTAGATGGCGCTCTTTTGGCTCTTTCTTAATTAACGCATTTTTAGAGGCTTTAAGGAAAGCCTTCTGACCTAGGCGCCTACTATATCCATTCTCCACAAAGACATCAAGGAGATGGGATCTCTCCTTATCAAATCTCTCACTACCAGAAATCCTAAGGGCACGAGTAGCAAGGGTGTTAAGAACACCCATCTTCTGAGTAGGGAAATGATGGGAATCGGCATGAAGATACTGCTCAGTATGCGTTTTCTTTCGGAACATAGAGTGGGAGAGATAGCTGTCCTTATTCTTAGATATAAGAATATCCAGGAAAGGGAGGCAACCATTGACCTCTTTTTCCATGGTGAACCTAATGGCAGAGGACTGGCTGTTGAGGTGATTGAAGAAGCGATCCAGCTTCTCTGGGCCATGGGACCAGATGACATTAGTGTCATCTACATACCTTTTCCAAAGCTTGGGAAGGAGACGAGCTGATGCTGAAGCTTTGGCTTTGAAATCTTCCATAAAAAGATTCGCAACAATAGGGGAAAGAGGGGAACCCATGGCAACACCACATGTTTGTTCAAAGAACTCACCCTCGAAACAGAAGAAAGTGGAAGTGAGACAGATCTAAACCAGATGCGCAGTATCGGGATCTATTAGGCAATAGATCACTTCCAAGGCCTCCTTTATAAGGATACAAGTATAAAGGGAGACCACATCAAAGCTGATGAGAATGTCCTCCGGGTTAAGCCTAACATCCTTAAGCTCCTTAATGAAGGATGCAGAGTCTTTCACAAAGGACTCAGTGCGGCCAACTAGGGGCTTAAGTTTAAGGGCAAGGAACTTAGCTAGAAGGTAGGTCGGACCGCCAATGGTGTTGACGATAGGCCTCAGAGGGGCCCCTTCTTTGTGAATCTTAGGTAACCCATAGATCCTAGGAGCAATGGGACTGCTTTCAATGAGTTTGTGGCACAGGGAACTCACCGAGCTATTAGATTTGATGGCGAGAACTGTTGTCCTAGCAATCTTCTTCAGAGGGTTCTTGGGCAGTTTTTTATAACTGCCACTATTGTGAAGATGATCTAACATCTCCTTACGGTAATCATCCTTGTTAAGGATGACCGCAGCCCCTCCTTTGTCCGCCTTCAGAACGACAATATCTTTGTTCTGATTTAAGGATTTTAGGGCAGAGAATTCCTCCTTGCTGAGGTTCTTTCGAGGGGGCTTAGCCTTTCTAAGGACGACAGCACAATCCTGCCTAATAGTGTCCTTGATATTATCCGGAAGATCTCTAATCCCGTACTCCACATTGCAAATAATGTCATCCACCGGGATATTTCTAGGGGCAAGGGCAAAGTTTAAACCCTTGCTTAAAAGGATAAAAATAGAAGGGGAGAAAGAAAAGATAGATAGGTTAATAACTCTATTATTTCGGGAAGAAGGGGGAAGAATAATCGGGTCCACATTCAAAACCTTATTGTTATGGTTACCAATATCAATATCATTGCTGTTATTGTTATGAAATTC
Source organism: Pinus taeda (assembly GCA_000404065.3). NCBI lineage: Eukaryota > Viridiplantae > Streptophyta > Pinopsida > Pinales > Pinaceae > Pinus > Pinus taeda. The sequence goes on from APFE030312487.1 coordinate 38,598, forward strand.
CTTGTCATCATGGTGTAAAATATTATTATTAGTATCACATAAATTGTTATTATTATTGTTACTATTATCCAAACAAATATTATCTACAATATTATTATTACTCTCATGCATGATATTACAATTATATACATTATTATTATTATTGTTCTTATTATATAAATATTATTATTAATTATTGTTATTATTATTATATAATTATTATTAATAATATTATAACTATTATTATGACAATCATTATTATAACTCATATTATTAAACTTATACACATTATTATTATTATTAGAATAGTTATTATTAATAAATAAAGAGTTATGACCGTCAACGCTAGACCGAGCCTTGTTGACCGTCTACCTATTACACGCGGAGTATTGAAACAGACCCTGATCCTTCGAAGGCGAGACCGAACCTTCCCATCGGTCAACAACACCATTGCTCTGGTCACTCGAGAAATGAAGTAGACCATGAGCACCGAACGGCGAGCCAAAACCTTCTTTCCGATCAGTCACGCCACCACTCCGGTCAATCGAGCAATGAGGCAGATCACGCGAAGGAAAAACAAAACATTCTCTCTGGTCAGCAACGCCACCACTCCGGGCAATCGAGCAGTTGCGTACAGGTTGAATCGAGGAACTGCGTGCTAAGTTCTGCAACAAACCTTGATCGCGTGAGGGAGAGACAAAACTATCCCTCCGATTAGTAGCCCCACCACTGCGCCTATGCTTAATCGAAGAACCTGAGGGAGCCGCATACCCAGGAACCAAAGCGCAGACCTTCCTTCCTGCTGCCATCGAAACATGAGCAATAGAACGAGGTAGCTCAGACGAGTCAGATCTCTGGATGACAGGCTGATCAGTAGAAACCAGGGGATAAGCCACGTGAGAACCACAAGAATCCACTACACAAACTGATGATGGGGCAGGCCCCTGACTACAAACAAAAGGAGAACAAAACGAAATGCATGGAGCAAGCTGCTTGGGATGAGGCACAAGTACAGTGGAGCGCTCCCCAGAGATCTTTAGACCTGCTACGGGTGAGGAGAGCGAACTAATCAAAGGAATGGAAGAAACCCAAGAATGGAGGGCCGATTTTTGACAAGCAGAAATGTGGCTCGGGGAAACATCATTCACCGATTCACCTCCCACAGATTTTTGAGCTAATATCTGAAACTTTGCAGCTTGCTTTTGTCCCCTGATCTCCTCCAAGCGCAACGATTTTAATGTAGAGCATGCATCTATTCTGGCCCACAGGGAGGGGGAGATCAAGTTCGAAAGTTCCAAGTGCAAGCATAGAAGATCCTAAGAGAATCGACCAAGGTCCCTCCTGACCCTATTAATTTCATATCTCAAAAGTGCTAGACTGGCTTTTACGAACACCCCATGGTTAGAAGGAGTGTGAAGGTGATGGTTGATCTGAGTGAAGACCAGGATAACTACGGAATCTCTGCATCTTTTTAGAAAAGCTAGATCTGTCTTCAACTTCGAGACCTGCAAGCGTGCCCGTTCAAAATGATGAACCTTAGATGCAATGGCTTTACCGTGCAGGGAATCAATTGTTGAAACGCGTCGACAAAGGTCTTTCTTTATGTGATTTACGCCGAAGTTCTACTTATAACTAAAAGTTACCCGTGTTCACCATCTGAGGTTATGACCATAGGCCAAAATCCACATTAAGTTCCTATTTCTTAACGAGAATGAGTCATCTTTGAGTTCAAGTTTCTGTGATTCATAATGTTTTGTAGTAATTCTTCTGGATTAATCACAATGAGCATTTTTGGATCAATTTTTGGACCAAACAATGTGGTTTGTCATTAGGATAGTGATGAGGAATTTGATCTATCCAAGGGATTAAATAATGGAGATGCAAGAACTAGGTGCAAAACACTCAAACTATCAAAAGCCAAAACCGAATTGATAATATAATATCAATTAATAAACCCTAAATAGATCATAACATATAAATATTTAATATGATTAATATAATATTGTCTCAAAAAATGTATAACTTATATTAATAATATATGTTAAAAATGTAATTATTAATAAATGACACTTAGAAATAAAGTGCAAAAATAATAAGAAATATATAAATTTAAAATTAATGAAAAGTATGAACCTGAAGTCTATATATTAATAAATTTTAAATATAAATTTATATCAAAAATTAAGCAAAAATATATAAATATCTAAAACTTTAAAAAAGTATTATGGAATATATACTAATATTACATAAAAATAATATGTATGATATAATATAATTATATAACTCCCTTACTTTATGGAATTAAATGTTAAATATAAGAATAGACAAAAGAATTATATATGAAAGAATAATAGTAATGGGTCTCAAGATTGGAGAGAATTAGAAAATAATAAATGAAAAACTTTAATAAATAAATAAATGCATAAAATATGAATAAATAAATGAGAATGGAACCGGACAAATTGAAAGGGAATAAATTGTTTCGATATCTAATATAAATAATATACATAGTATACAACAAGGGCTTGCAGTTTTCAGCATCAAATTTGCAATCTGTCTAGTGAGAAATAAACAAGAACAAACACATAACTTACTTGTCGAAGTAGCCCATTTGGCTTAGCCCCTTCTGCTCTTATTGTCCTTGACATCTCATAGGTCCTTTTCCTCCTTTGATCAATGTTGAAAATGATTTTACTTCTCCAAAACCTATGCATCCTTCAGCTCCACAAATTTACTCTAATGATGCTCCTTCTGCAGAGGCAAAAACCAACTCAGATGAAGGTGGGGATGTGTACTTGGCTTCTTCAAGTACACATGTAGATCATGAGGCATGGTTAATTGACTCAGGTGCATCCTTTCACTTCACTCCCCATAGAGAGTGGTTCTGCGAGTATGAGAAATACGATGGTGGTGATGTCTTCTTAGGAGATGATAGCAAGGCTAGAATCATTGGTCGTGGAAAAGTAAAGTTGAAGTTGCAAGGTGGAAGGGTTAGAACCCTTCCGGGTGTTCTGCATATTCCTGCACTAGCCAGAAATCTGATTTCTGTAAGCAAGTTGGATGATGCAGGTGTAAAGATAGTGTTCGAGAAGGATACCTGCAAGATGGTTCGAGGAGAACTGGTATTGATGCAGGGAGTTCGGATTGGAACTCTGTACAAGCTGCAAGGTAGCACTGCTGTTGATGGGTGCAATAGTTCTATGGTTCCTGAAAATGGAGCAGAAAATCTAGTGGTCTCTGGAGAGAAGACCATGTTGTGGCATCAAAGGCTTGGACATATTGGAGAGAAGGGCCTTCGAATACTTCATGGTAAAGGTATGGTAGAAGTATGAGTAATAGCTCTCTGGATTTTGATTTCTGTGAAAATTGTGTATATGGGAAGCAGAATCGGGTGAGTTTCCCCTCTGGTGGTAAGAGGACGAAACAAATATTAGAGCTTGTGCACAGTGATGTGTTTGGACCTGTGAAAGTTCCATCACTGGGTAAGTCTGTGTACTCTGTATCATTTATAGATGACTTCTCAAGGAATACATGGATATATTTCCTTAAGAAGAAATCTGAAGTCTTTGACAGGTTTAAAGAATTTAAGGCTCTGGTGGAAAATCAGACAGAGAAGAAGATAAAGGTGCTGAGGACAGACAATGGTGGAGAATTCTGCAGCAAGGAATTTGAAGAATTTTGTAAGAAGTGTGGTATAGCACGGCAGAAGACTACTCCATATACACCTCAGCAAATGGAGTCGCAGAAAGAATGAACAAGACGTTGATGGAAAGGGCAAGAAGCATGCTCAGTGGTGTCGGGTTAGGACAGGAATTCTGGGCAGAGGCG